>JAIPRL010001965.1:0-69214 GCA_025469235.1 Pemphigus obesinymphae
ACCTCTTAAAAGTACCAACTAGATGCAATTTGCTACCGGAAACCGGGTATGAGTGTAAAGATCGGAGCACTCCTTCTGGTAGAAAAAGTGTTTACAGAAAAAAAAAAAAAAATAAAATAAAATAATCATTGTAAAACCATAAGCTTCCTCGCTACGCTCAGAATCTAAAATAAAATTTATGATATCAATAGATCTTGTGAATATTTTGTTTGCACGAATTCAATTATATTTATTTAATATTATATTATATTGTAGTATAGTTCTAGTTTCCGGTTGAGTTAATGGAATTTTAATAACTCTAATTCCATAAATGTATTGACAATATTTAATATATTGAATATTATTTACCTACCTAATATTAATATAAAGAATTTAATAATATTATAATGAAGTAGGTACCTCTATACCTATATTTTAATTTTAAAGTGTACTTATTTGTAACTTCCGGATTCGGGCTCCGGCCATAAGATTATCTACTGCAATTTCAATAATAAAATTATTGTTTTTATTATTTAAATTTTATAAATGATGGTCGTAGTCGAACTAATGATTTCAAAATCTTTTAACATTTCATTATACAAATAAAACTTTTTATTATTATTAAATTAGAGTTTAGTTCCTGATAATATCTCTTCTTATCTGTGTCCTTTATAATTTATCGAATTATGCATTTCAAGGCAATCTTTAAGACATTTTAAATAGGTATATACTACTTATAGTGTTATATATTGGACATTATAAAAAAAATTCTTGTTTTTTGTTCAATACCTATATGTTTATCAAGTTGGTAAGTGCAGATAATAAGATTTAAATCGATATTATAGTCACATGGACGAACTTCAATAAAACCCAGTAGGTATCTAAATGTACCGTTTTGTCGTGGAAAAGATATCTCATCGTAAAACATTCTTCCAAGTTTTAATACACAATAATAAAAAATAATAATGCTGTGAAAATAGTAAAACCATTTGTATTTTTAAGGGAAAATTCTGACGTTTAAAACGGATTAATATTGGACAAGCCTTAGAAAATTATCGTACTGTATGTATATGTACATTACGTATTTTAGCTATGCCAATATATTTTTCCTATTCGTTTATAGTAGTGATGTTACGAACCCAGAATTTTGAGGTCGAACCGAACCCGAACTGAACTTTTCAAAAAAATTAAAAATGTTATAAACAATTTAGCACTTAATTGATTTAAAAGTTGGCAACTCAAGCGTTTCTTTTTTCCCTCGAAAAATAATTGTCAAAATACTGAATACTGATATATAAATTTACCGAGTAGTAGTGTATTATCATTGATTATATATAGTATTTATGATGACAAAATAAACAGGTATGCTGGCAACTTTGTGATATGCAAGTACCACCATATTACTTTTCTCCAAATGTTATCAATGTTCTTTTCTCGGTAGACCGGTGCATGATTTAAGATAGTATGTGTGATAATTACATTGTTTTCGTTATGTGTTGAGCATTATTGTGGCAATTTTCTTCAATTATCTTTTATTTATGTAATTAAGAGTAAGTATAAAGTTTAATTCTTAAATCTATACTTTTACGGTACATTAATTATTATTTTTAATTACCTAACTATAATTCATAATTATATAGTGAAATTAATAATTAATATCATTAATTTTTATTTTAACGTACCGGATTCAAAATTCACAAATTCACGGTATGTGTGTTTGAACCTTTTTTAATTTGTTCGAGCCATTTCTCACGCAACTTTACATCTTTAGGAAATGTACGTATATGTATTTTGGAATTATTTACAATAGGTACCTTTACGTCTATTTCCACTTAAACAACCACTAAACACACAAAGTGGCATATATTTATTCGAATTAAAGATTAATTAACAAATTATAAAATACGCTTAAAAGTGAATTAAATATTTTTGTTATGTTTTCAAAAAACAAAAAAGGTGGCAATAAGATAACAAAAATCATGATAATCGTAGATACTGTGATGATGATAAGCGGAGAAAAGCGTTCACCATGATTTCGCGGGTTGAACAAAAACATGCAAGTTACTGTCATACCTGTTTATTTTGTAATGGTATTTATAATCAATGGTATTATGAATAAGATGACAAAACAATCTATTTTTTTATCGTACCACGAATATTGGTATACGAATTACGATTAATGTATATTTTCTGCGTATCCCGCTTCTAACACCGAAAACTTGTCAGAATAATCAGTGATCGATTCTCATTTAAAATATTTATAAACATCGCTCTATATTTATAGCATACTATAGAATATAGGCATATGATTCGTAAATAATTTTTAATAAGTAAGTACCTACATCATATTATATTATATTGATAAACGATAACGGAAATTCGTCGATAATAAGTACCTACTCATATAAGTATATTAAGGAAAAAATTATTATCCACCATAAAAATAGAAAATAAACTATTTATTTAAACATTTTTATTTTTTTTTACCGATTTTCGACACATTAAGTTCAAATGTTGTTTTCCTTGGTTCGATATTCGAATAGCACTATTTTGTGATTAGTTCGGTTCGAATATTTTCAATATTTTGAGTTCGATTCGAAAATCGAACAGTTTGTAACATCACTAGTTTATAATAGGTATACATACTTTATTATAATCATAGTAATATAATGTTTCATATTGCAAAAATGTATACTTTTTCAGATAGTAAATAGGTATTTGAATAATAGGTTCCAACGGAATTTCGCACTACATGATTGTATTTTCATTTCAATGATTTTTTAAAACTGTAGCTGTGGGCTACATAGTATGGCTACATCATAGTTTTGCGTTTTACGATAAATCACTTTTACCGAATAGAAATAGTTCGTTTTCTTGCAATGAATCACTGTTGAAACGTTTATCATAATATGTCCATCCTGTCCGAGAAATCATAAGTTACAGCAGTTCATTTGTTTTTATTTGTATTTTTTTAAAGTAGACTTCCTGAAATATACTTCTGATTTATATTATAATATTTTGGATAGCACGTAGCGTCAAGAATCCAGTTAAAAGAAAGTTCGTCGTTTCGTGCATACAGCAATATACTCGAAAAAGTTATCCGATGGTTTTTAATTTTAATAAAAATTATATGAAATTCACCTACTGTAATTTATAATATCTATATTTTGAAATACATTTCATAAGTGTACGTATATAAAATGTTTTAAAAAATTTAATTTAACATTTTAATTATAGCAAAATTTTTAATAAAAATATTTTGCGCACACAATTAATTTAACTTTGAACTGTTAAAAAACGAACCATTATTAGATTTATATATGTTTATTATTTCCGTCAATAATTTATAGATCAGCCATTATTACCATCAATATAATATGTCTAGATTCTAGATACATGATAATTGAAATGCATGACACTGGCACGTGAAAATTGAGAGTCTTATGATATTATTTTTATTTGGCAAAAAAGTTACTGGGAACTTGAATTTAATGTATGGCTTAAGTTGTGGTAACGTATATAGTTTTGTTATTTATTTATTATTATTAAAACAGACAAAGAACAAAAATATATAAAACAGTACAATTATTTAAAATACAATGGAAACTTAATATATATAAAAATAACGATTACATTTAAATTAAATCTTAAAATAAAAACAGAAACAGTTAAAAGTAGAATGAAATATTAATTAAGTATTAGAGAGTAGTAAGTATTCATTATTAGATAATTGTGTAAGATGGATAATGGGTGAGGAATAAAGAAAGAAAGAAAGAAGAAAAAGAAGAAGAAGGAATAAGGAAGGTAACTGTCAAGTACGCAGTGGAATTTTAAATTAAAAAAAAAAGAGATAAGTTTGTGAGAGCCAACTTTATTAAAGTTTGATTATTATATTAAATTTATCATTTTATATATAAAATAATAAATTATATTATATTAAAGATTGAAAAAAAGGAAAGGTAGCGACATGTCTGCGATCAGCAAGACTAGTGAGTTGAACAATTTGTATACCTACTTAATAAAAAATCTTATAAAATAAAACGCATTTATTTTTATTCATATTTTTCTCAAATCATATTATACAAATATAAGTATACTTATAATAGTAAAACGACTATTTATTTAAAAAATTATATACCTAAATATAGAAACTTGAATTTTTACTAACCAATAAATAAATACAGAAGAGGATTTAAGATATTTGGTAAACATAGTTCCTGACTGTGAATAACTTTATTTCTAACAAATTTTTTATACAACACGTTTCAACATTTTCGTTTAGTTTTGTTTTCAAGCTACAGTCTTCCATTAAATAATTTAAAAAATCTATGTAAACAACACCTAAGTGTTCAATTATTACAAAACATTTTAGGTTAGTTCACACTATATGCGATTCGGACGCGCGTTTGCAAACCAAAATGACGTGTAAATTACTACTGTTAAATATACAGTTTCACACTTCACACCATATGGACCAATCTATTCTACCTATCGCATTAAATATAACGAGAATAGGTAGTGGTTAAAAATTCAAATATTATAGTTGTATATATGTGTATAGGTACATCACGAATCGCAATCATACATACATATGGACATATATACACACGGTGTCACACATGATATACATTATATACAATTATTTATATTTAACAGTATCAACGACATAATATAATAACAGTGACTATTGGTATAATCTGCATAATTATTTAAAAACAATAATAATATTTTGCTAACCATGTGAAAATATAATGGTTATAATATTTTGTAACCCGTCCAGTTCATTTGTGCCCTTGGCGACCGTTACATTTTTAAATTTATAGGAGTTATTAAAATTTCGGAAACACAGAATGTGGCCTACATAGTTTTTTTAAGGTTATACTCCCGGAAAAATACTGATTACCCAATAATATTCATGATAATAATATAAAAGTTGCAAATTGTAAGTATTACACGTTGTTTTTTTTTTTTGACCCCTGATCTGGTCAAACGTATGACGTCACCGAAGTCGCAGATGAACTGGACGGGTTATAATAACTAATTTATATTGTTATAACAACTATTGGTATTACAATTATTTGAAACAAATATAAAATTCGGTAATGTTAACAAAGTATCGGAGGACACCGACACACACGATTATTAAGGGGTTTTGTATAGTCAATTTTTCTGAAATTTCAAGAAAAATAAAAATCAAACAACTTAAAAATATTTAAATATATTTTAAAAACAATTTATAAACAGACCTGTGTCAGTAACATTTTTTTATTGTTATATTATCACGATATTTATTGAAAAACGTGTTTACGCAATTCAAATGCCGTGTAATTTTAAAAGAACGTAGAAACAAAATTGTACCTACCATCGTTTGAAAGATGATAAGTTCAACTATGTTTTGTTGGAAGCAGATTTTTAAATATCATACTAACAAATTAAAAATATAGCATAGCAAAAATAAGTATTTGGTAAATATTCAATTGTATAAAACAAAAAATAAAACATTATTTTGAAAATCTAATTCCAATAAAACATCGAAAAAGTTTTCATCTTTTAAACGGTGTATAATTTATGTGTCAATATTAATTGTAGCCTTAGTAGCATTTGAATTACGAAAGTATCTACTATTTTGCTACGAATATTTGTTAGTGTAGCGTTCTCTTGACCGTATATATTTCGTATGAATTAGAATTTTCTTTTGTTCGTATATAAGTAAATAATATGGTTTACTAATCAAATAACTGTTCATATTATAACATAATAAATTAAAACCAACTATACTAATAATAATCAAATTATTTTTACCCTGTGTATATGTAATCATGTAATATAATAATTTGAAAATGTACATAACTATATCTGGTTTCTGGTGAAAGAAAACGGAAAATCTTTAAAATTACAATTTATTTGGGTTTCGGTTTTCGGTTTTCGGGTGTTGGATGTATTTGGATGTTTGAACAAATTAATAGGTATTCAGATGTTAATAACCGTTATTAGGTATTCGGTTTAATAAATACAGGTGTTGAGTGCGCAGGCGTAATTTGGGTATATTTATAAGATATTTAACCATAGACCACTATATTACTGTATAGAATCTAGAATTTCAGGGATGATTATCGTAAAATATCCAAATGTATCGAAAAAAATCGTTACTGTGACACAAAATTCAAAATGTATCACTAAAAGGTGAAAAAATAAATAGTTGTCATTGATAATAAAACAAAAATAAGGAGAAACTCTCCAAAATAGCATACCTGTAACATTAATTTCAAAATTTATTCTAGTTTCGGATATTTACCTGAATTTCTTACTCAGTTTTTCAAAAATAAAAATCAATCGGGTGTTTTGAGAATATTACGGGTTCGGGTAAATTGTGGTATGCCTTGCATTTAATTGAAATCGACATCAGTTAAATTTCCGGACTGATTTCATGGAATGTATAGATTGTGAAATGTTGGTGTAATTATACTTAGAATTTAGACCAAATTAATACAATACTATAATAATTTATTCGATGAGTTAATATCTTTCAAAAAAATTTATTACACAATTTGTGATTCAACATAAATATACATTGATTATTGTATTGATTTAGTCTGTCAGTAAAATATTCAGTCAAATAAAAATGAAAAATTAATTAAAGGTATGAAATTTTATTTTGACTAAAGGTTAGGTTATTTTTGTTTATTTGTTTGTCAGTTAAATTTAAATACTACAATTGATATAATGTTATAATTATAATGTGTACGAGTTAACACACTTAAGGATGAGTCAGTAAATTAATTATTATTTAAAATATTTAATTTAAAAAAAAAATATTAATTGTTTATTTTAATTTTATTATTTAAAAACAATGATTAAGTACGATTTTTAATTATGTCATATCATCAAAAAATATTATTTTTGTACTTATATATAATTTTACGGTCTGCTCGTTGGGATAATAACTGTCGCGTAAAAAATATTGCATCACTGAAATTATTCATGCAACTGTGATTTTACGCAACTATCTCATCAGAGCAATTTACAACCTCAATCACAATGCAACTACAACACAATTTTATACATCAGAATATTAATGTACAAGTTGAAATGAGTTGAACTATATAAACTTTTGCGATATACCTAATACTTGGTTAAAGAGTAGATAAAAAGTACTATTAATATTATATATTAATATATATAATATAAAATATAACAATATATAATATTTATGTTATATACCTATTACTATTAAGTACCTACTATTAATAAGGGTAAATACAAGGGAACAATGAAAGAAATTTCCCTCCTCCCATTCATCAAAAATTGAAACAAAATTGAAGTAAAATGGCGTTAAAAAGAAAAATGGGTGAATAACCATTTCTTTTTTTTTTTGCATATTTCTATAATAAATTTTCCTTGTTCTCTATATTCGCCATTGACAATTAAATATAATTTTACATACCTATATGCTCCTTAACTAATATATGAAATAATTTTGATAGTACAAAGTACAATATTATAAAAAAATACACAAGGTGTACAGGATACTATTGACAACCTATTGTTTAATTTTAGAGCTTAATTGTGTCTGTAAAAATCGTCTCCAAATCGTCTCCAAATTAAACATGCGCGATTCAATGCGTTCTTACATGCGTTTATGCTCGTATTTTCTTAAAATTTGTCCTCATTAGTATTTTTTTTATTAATACACTAGAACACGAACAAATTTTCCCAATGATCAGATTGTACTGTGTATAATTTTGTACAAATTTCGATCATTTTTATTCTGGTCAATGGAATTATGATCATACTACTACTGAATTTTACGTGGACAGAAATGGTATCCATGCTGAGCACCTTTTCAACAAATATGTCCATTGAGCTTGACCCAGATCTGACAAATTATGAGTTGCTACTAGTTTGTTCATCATATAATATTTCTAATGTACCTACCTATAATTTTACCGTGGAAAAAATAGAGTATCGAACAGTTATCAAAATATGTTTCTCAATGGAAAATTTTTTTAACCACTTTTTCCTAAATATATCGTTTCCAATAGCCACGATATAGATAATTATCATATATTAAATACCTACAGTTTAAGTGTAGGTATTTCTTTCGGTCACATCCGGTAATCCCGGTCGGGTCACTAGCTCGCTTCGCTCACTCAGATAGTTTAATTCGAAAATAACCGTCGATTTGTTGTAAAACACCATGTAAATAAAAAAAAATATAAAATAACTCCCAAATCCAATATAACCAACATTCAGTTTTTTCACATGAAAAAACTAGTTTTTAATAAAACTTAGCCATTGGAAAAAAATGTTGAATAGAAAAATAAATTTGGAAAGAAAGTGGTGCAGTCCCACAAATTATGGTCGAGGTTACTTGCGAACAACCACTATCAACCACGAACAAAATATTCACGTTCGAAGTAACGTCCATATCTAAACAATTTGTTCGTGTTCGAGTAATATTCGTGAATCAAAATTCCCAAGTGAGGTCTCACATTTAGGTGTGCAAGCGTATACATACCTATAAACATGGCATTTTTGTGCGAAAATCGTGTCGATCGTAGAAACAAGAATAGGCACATAAAAAATGCCCATAACCATTTAATATTGTTTCTCAATATTGAGCTCGGTCATCAACTGTCATCTTATCTGTAGGGCTATTCTGTACTATTATATTTTGTGGCATTTATTAGCATATTATTAGACACTGATAATCGCAATATAAGTATTTTTATATCTAATTATACTTTTTCGGGTTTCCTTATAAAATATAGGTAAATCAATTTATGATATGATTATAATTTGAAAATTTGTATTTAAATTTATTGTATTTTATGTTGTTATAAAAAAGATATGTAAAGATTTTATAAAATTCGAGACCCCTAAAATTCCGAGGACAATAATCCGGGTGTGCCTACCATATTTAGTCAGTTTTTAATACGACTTAAGTAGGTAAATAGTGTTATCAATTACAATTTATGTGGATACAATTGTTTTATTTTAATATTATATTACTCGCAGTAACTACAAGAACTCTGCAGCTCTGAATATTCTATTATTTTCTATAATAATGTGTATGCCCTTGTGGCGTTGAACATATATAATATAATAATATAATAATAATAACTCGATTTTTATAATAATATTCTATTTAAATGAAAATTGTATCATATTTACTATTATAGTAGGTATGATTACATATTATCATGTGGGGGATGCTATGGTAATTTTTCTCCCCTTGGAGTTTTCATTATTATATAAGGAGTATAAGATTGATATGAAGGGGGGTTATCCCCCTAACATCAAAATTGCGTCTATATTTGTAGAAGGGATGGGTAAAACACTATTACCTTACCCCCTTACGGCTTACTTGCAAGTAGGTACTGATAATATATAATTATAACACTACGATTATATTTTCATAATCCATATTTGCCGTATATCATAATATATATGTGCATCATAATCCCTATTTTCCCTATATCATAATATGTGCACGCATAATCTATGACGCCGCTGAACAATTTTTTTTTTTTGCATAAACAGTATTTACTGTATTCAAATATTTATATACAGTTTTCTATTATACAATCCACAGTGTATAAACGATAAAAAAATCATTTTAACAATGATTATTAGTAATTATAAAAAATATTGTTTAATCGATTTGCTACATAAACCGTTTTGAAAAAAAAAAAAAAATAAATAATAATATTCAATAAAAAGGCACAAAAATCTAGCATAGAAACATGGTGTATACACAATACCAAACAATCTATTGGGCATTTTTCAGTTTTACAACATAAAGTTTTGATATATAATGCATTTTTAAATCCAGTGCTAGTTATCGGGGCTTTTGGCCAATCAAAGTTTGAATTATCGATTTTATTACCTACGTGAAGGCACTATACATGGTTAGCACAACTTAAAAAACCCATTCCAAAAAACTCGAGATTTACTCGGACTAATTGGATATTATTGGAAAATATTTTAAAAGTTATTCGGCTCTAAAGTTTGTAGTGCCTGGTTTATGCCTTTTTAAATATCCAACATTATTTATAAACGTCAACTTTTAAAATACTTCCCTACAAATTCTAACAAGTCCGAGTAGAGTTTGTTGGAATAGTTTCTTTTAAGTTTTACTGATTATGAAAAAAATAGAAAGACAAATCATTTAAATTAAATTTGACCAAGAAACTGGAACAGAAACCAATCCTGTATTCGTCATGTACCTACTAAAAATTCCATGACATAGATACATTTTCCAATAATTGTAAATTTTCCCGTATATAGAATTTCGTATATTATTTTTTGGACACAGTATGGAACAATATATTATTTTAAAACAACTCATCAAGAAAAACAAAAATAGTATTATGATTTAATTAGTATACTTAATTCTAACTCTCAAATGTAACTATTACCTATGATAAAAGGAGTTATAATATAATAACACCCTTGTCCTTAATGCGCGAAATCAAAATGACAAATGGCAAAGTTAACTTTAATAAATAAGAAAATAATTATTTATAAAAGCAAATTTTTTTATGGAATTATGTTATTGTTTTAATAAACTAGCCAACTAAAAAATATATATAGAAACCAGAAATTTAGCACTATTTTGTTCAAAAATAAGTTTACACAAAATAAACAAAAATACATTTTTTATCCAATAAATTTACTAGTAAATCAATAGAAGACAATATTTTGGATACAACATTATCGGGGTTTTACAATATAATATCTGTCAATATTGTATATTAAAATTTTTTTTTTTACTTTTTTAAATGGCTTTATATTTTTTATTAATTAATATTTTGCATAAATCTCGTTGGGATCTTCCCAAAAATGTTGTCCTTTATTTATTTTATATTAGTTATCTAATTTTAAGAAGAGATCGTTTATTTTATTTTTAATGGATTTGGATGTGTTTTTGCTAAGTAAAATTATTGGTGTGCGAGTGTGAGGCGTCCTCTTAAAATTAGTTATTATTATTATAGAGTTCGGATGTTGTAGACATTTATTTATTTTTTTCTATTTATTAATACAAAGCTATCAGTTACAAACTTGATTCATATAAAACTTAAAATAAATCAGGGAGTCAAAACGGGTTATAAGCTGCTTTTGAAAACCGGGTAACCTGGAAAATTTGGAAAAATGGTTTCCAACCGATTTACTGAAACCAGGAAAAAAATTAAATTGGTTTTAAAAAACCAAACATGGAAAAACTCGAAACCGTTTTCGGACCCAGTATTCGGAACTCGTAATAAATCGAAACTGGTCGACCTGATACCTGTAGGCACACAAAAAAATTTGGATAGATTTTTTTTCGGTTCGCTTCTAGTTTATGCATACTTGTTGTGTATGTAATCGAAGTACTCGAACTTTCGAATATTTCTACATGGTGACAATGATTTTATAAAAACCAGTGAATAAAAGTCCTTTGACTTCACATGTTAAAGTAAATACCTACTATATTTTGGTATACATATACCCATTATATTTCACAGTACCTAAATGCATTTCAAATTGTTGGACTACCTTGGTATATTTTCCAAAATTTCAATAGAATTTATATTTATGTATAGTTGAGACGTGTGAAATTCTTTACAGTCTTATAAAAATTAAAAATCCGAGAATAGTAAGTTCGATTAATTTTCAAAATACCTACACCTACACATACTTTGTCATCCTAATAACCTATGTATTGGAAAAACTTTGGGGGCGAAAGACTAAATTACTTCACACATGTTTTTTTTTTAAATTGAATACAACTTTTTAAATTTATAAACCTGAAAAAAAAAATTTGTCATGAATCCGTTAACCGAAATCCGAAAAACTGGAAACCATTTTCGGACCCGATATTTGAATATTGTCGTCTACAACCACACTCAAATAATTATTATCATGAATATTATCTTGTGGATTTTGAGGGTAGGTTAAAAGAGGGACCAAGCACCGTAATGGTAGATACTCATAGTTCACTGATTTCATATTGTATAATATGCCTATACCACCAGGATAGTAAGCTCAAGAGGGAGTGGATCTTGACTCATTCCTGGAAATTATTGGAAAAGAGTTTTCTAATAGGAAGTTTATTCCAATTGGTAGGTACTTTAAAGACGTAATTTTTGATTTTCTCAGCAGTTTTCTTCAAGTGAACTATACGAAATAAAATGGTAAATTGTTTTAAACCGGAAAATTAAATTATGTCAAACTTCGTTTTTCGAATGCAATGATTTATCTTTGCTTTTAAGTTTTAAATCTAAAATAATATTACCATTCTTAAACTAAAAAAAGTTATAAATTTTTTCCAGAATTTATCGACAAACCTTAAAATAGTATTATATTTTAAGGACCACATTATCATTTTTACAAAAATAATGCCACTACGAAAGTGCCGCTCTAGGCTGGTACCTTGATCCGACCCTGTATATATTTCGAATTGTTTTATATTTTTAGATTATTGTTTAAAATACAATTAGAAACTGGGAATCTAGCACGCTCGCAAAATGGGTTTTCCTAAACCTAACTGGTTTTCCACTTCAATTATAGGTACGTTTTATTCTATATTATATACTAAATTTGTAATAATATTTAATACAATCATACAACGGAAATGATAATATCATTAGAAATATAGCGTTTTTTACTTCATATAAGGACAAAAATATTTTTGAATGGCAATGAACGATTTGATTTGATACGTTTGACGTAGGTATAGTCAATTGATAGCAATTTTATATGGCACGTTGATACACCGCATAAGGATGACCGGTTTTTGACGCGTCGTATCCAATGTGCGGATTGGTATTTAAATATGTATGTACGTCATCACAACGGATGATATCGCAGGGGCTAATCTGAAGCTCATTTAAGGGGGGCAAGTATGAATAATTGAGAATTAGAGGACTAATCCATACTAAAAATTATAATTATATACTCCTGAAATAATGATAAAAAACCACCAAGGAGAGGACGATTGCCACGTCACCCTCCCCTCAAATCTACCATTGTGCTCACGTATTTAGTGTGGGAAAACCTTTAGTCTATTTATGACTCCCTCCCGGCTTCCCCATAGAGTTATTCTGGATACGCCACTGATATAATATACCGCTGTGGCGTTATTTGATGAGGGTGTCCTCTATGTCTAGACACACACCCCATTTGAAAATCTTAGTTTGCCAGATTTATTATTATCTACTTTTATTAAAACTATCTAAATCAATCTGCAAAAGTGTTTGTTTTAATATTTTTTTTATATCCCTTACAAGTATTAATACAAAGCATTAAGTTATTTTTTTTTTTAATAAAAACGTTTCAAAAAATGCATGTTTAGAGAAAGTGAGCAGTTTTAGTGCAAACATTTATCTATAGGTATATAAATAATAACCATGCATTTTCTACATTTTATCAAGGGTTACTTTTTATTTATTTAAAAACAGAGTTATATTTAATTTTACAATTAACCAAGGGCTTATAACTTAAGCTAAAAATTAAAAATCATTAAAAATCATTCAAGTTAAATTTAGATAAAGTATTGATCTTTAATTTGGTATTGATGTACTTTTACGCTAAAATTACTCAGTATCTAAGAAAATAGCATTCTCTGAGATATAATTTACTTAGAGTAAAAGTGGTATGGCACAATATTAAGATGATGCTGCACGTACAAAATTAGAGACAAAAAAATAAAATAAAAATGCTACCTAATTAAAAATAAATTTTACGTATACCTATATAAAACACAGGCTGCAATTATAATAAAATCACTAAATTTTTATCCCACATAAAGAAGAACTAAATCTGATTACAAAACAATAATAAAAAAAAGGTACTCACACAGGGCTATTTTTAAATTTATTTTAGAGTTCCTATTAGCCGAGTCATTTAAAAGAAAGTAAAATTTACCTTCGAGTTAAATGTATTTGTAAAAGTTAACTAAGAACTCTAGAAGCGGATAATGTCATAATTCCTAATGGCTTAGACACCCTCCCTCCAGGAAAATTGCTCAAAATACGCCTGGTAAAAGACAAAAGAGGCTAAGCGACATTTTCACTATTTTACAGGAGAACAAAAACAAAATTCTCGTATGTTCTGAAATATGACGTTGGGGCTTTGTTGTTATTAAAGCATTAGCATTGAGGTTAATATTTTTTCTATTCAAAATTATGTTACCTTGATGATCATATACTAATATTATTGACATTTTATGTGTATTTTAACAATAATGATTAATGAATTAAATGAAAACTTTCCATTTGTTTTTTGGCACAAATTCCTGATTATTTTTACCCGTTACGCAATATTTGAAAGCAATATTAGAAAGCTAGAAAGCACAATGTGACTGTATGAAGTAGAAATAAATTCAGAGCTATATGAATAAAAAGTTTAAAAACAAACTGATGATTATAATCAATTTTATAAAAAATTATAAGCGATAATAGTTTGTGCCAATAAGCTTTTGTTAGAGTCGCTTATACCCCAAAAATGACTCTTGGCCCCTACTTTTTTAACTTTTCTATAAATTAATGTTGCTCGTAACAAAAATTGAAAATCACATCTCATTTCAAAATCATCAGAGGAACACATACTAACGCTGGAGTGTTTGTTGTTTGCTCATCCCTCAGGTAAATAATTGGTTGGTCGTTTGTGCCCAGCGTATTTTAACAATATAACAGGTAGGTAGGTAGTACTATTGATTTTAGAACTATACTTTCTTTTAGTTCTAAAATTAATGGTAGTACGAATGATGTTATACTCGCATTTTTCCTGTCTCCGTCTATCTAATTGGCAATATAGTAAAATTATACAACGCAGAATTGAAATTATGGTGTTTCAGTTAAATTTAGAGTTTAAACACCTATTATCAAATTTAAATAGAAGAATAATTTCGAGTGAACCTCATGGGATTTTTGTAAAATATTGTTCGTAAAAAAAGTTTTTGCATTTTTAGTTTTTGATATTTTTAAATAATTTTAACTTTTTTGTCAGATATTTTACAAAAAACCCATGAGATTCATTGGAAACTATTCCTTTCTTTAAATGTTGTGATAGATGCTTAAACTCTAAATTTAATCTAATCACGAAAATTTCAGTTCTGTGTAATGTGATTTTGCTATATTAATATATTATCTGTTAGATAGACAGAGACAACGAAGGCGGGGGTATAGCGTCCTCTTAGTATATAACAATTTATAATTTATATAATTAAACATTCGTGCGTTTGAAATCGGTTTCCCATAGTGTATACCGTATCGGTTAGCCCCTAAATGTCGATTAGCCTCTTTTGCCTTTTATCAGTAGGGCCGTCGGAAAGACAATGCAAACCGAAGCAGTTGCTTAGGGCCTCGCACCGCATATATATGACGGCTTTAAACATATATTTTATTGATAAGAAAAACGCAATATTTTTTATTTATTCCTTTTTACGCATAATTTTAACTACGATCAGGGCCGGCTCAAGGTATATACACGAGCTAGGCGCCAGCCTAGAGTGGAATTTTCGTAGAGGCAGCTTTTTTTTATAGAGTCTGGGTCGAACTGTCGGATCTTTGAAAGAAGTATTTTATAGGAGTATATAAATTCGTCTACAAAAAGTCAACGAAATTTTATTTTTTGCTTTTTTCCATAAGTTTTTAATAAAGTTCTAGCTTAAGAAACAGTTTATGGCTTTTTGAAGAACGGCAAAATTTAATTTTGCCTAGTGCACTATTTTTACTTGGGCCGGCGGCGCTGACCACGATATTACTTATAAGTATTTCTTCTCGCCCAACAAAACAAAGTTTAAAAAAAATTTCGGACCCCGAAAAATGAATTTGTTCGGGGGCCCCGCCATTCGTGATGCCGCCCCACCGTTACCAGTCGATATATACATATATATGTACACAAAACAATAGATAATATTTTAAAGATGCCGTTCGTCTACATTGCAGATATACGTACGTAACATATATTATCATACGCAGTTGGGGTTATAAACAACATGTCGCGGTTACACGTCAGTTTTTCGTAACGAGCGTCTAGAGACAGCGCCTCTTATCTTATGTTATTTTCTTATCATTTAACATTTCATCAATAATAAATAATGAATTAACTTAACTTAAACTAAACAGAATTAAATTTTAATTTATATCGTGTCACTTAAGTGTGTACGCGTTAATTGAATAAAGTATTATTTATTTTTTGTTCGTTAATAAATAAAAGTACCTACCTACCTACCTACCTATTGTACACAAAGAAAAGACAATGTTAACAGTAATAATAATACCGACAAAAAGGCATCGGCTGGTAATACCCACTGAAAACGGTAAAACAATAACTGGGGAAAAATACACGTGCGAAACATATATTAGGTATACCTACCTATTATATCGAAACCCAATTTATTTACATTGAACTGAAGTATAGAATTAAGAAAACTGTTTCCAACTGCGTGATTAAATACAATCACGAATAAAGAATATTCTATATTTGAATTTCGTTTTTTAACCGATTCTACGAGTGAAATTGACGTTATGTGATGGCAATATATATATATATACGAGTAGCACTGTGCGATACTGATAGAAAAACAAAAAAATTATATATTATAAGATAGGTAAGAGGCGCTAGACGCTATCGTTGTTTTTTTCGTATGATGGGTTTGGACGCTGATTTAGAGTCGACGTCATAATAAATACGTTATAATATAGCGTATATGCTTCGCGGTGAGGCGGACAAGGCCGCCGATATATATATAATAATAATAATAATAATAATAATAATAATAATAATAATGATAATAATAATGATAATAATAAGGGGATAAGTGAAACAACAACGCGGTCGTCGTCGGTTCGGCCGCGCACCGTGGTTTTTGTCGTGTGATAAATCAGCGTCGGTCGCGTCGCACCGTACCGGCGGCGGCGGCGGCGGTCGTCATCGGCCGGCCGGCCGGCGGACTTTTGCGCGCGGGTCACAGCGGGAATTCCCCCGTCCGTCCGGCCGGCACCGCCGCGCACTCGTGTACCCGTCGTGTTACCGGTCGGCGGTGGCGGCGGCGGGATTCCTGTACGCGCGAGAGATACATACAGCGTGTACGTATTATACGGACGGGGGCCGTTTTTTTTTTTTTTTTTTTTTTTTTTCCTTTCTAAAAACATTAATGTAACTATTACGTTGCGAAAATTACTCGGTTAGACTCGTTTCAAAAACGCTACCCCAAAAACTATATAGCCAACCAAATTACACATAACATCTGCTAAATTATAAATAAATAATTAGGTATCAAATAATCAATTATTATACCTATAGGTACATATAATTATGTTGTTATTTTTGTACGTATATTTATTAAATAAAATTAACAATCTTCTTTTTTTAACCGACTATGATAACAACCAGGGCCGTGGTTACGATTTTTTTTGGTGGCCATCATCTCGGGTAGTTCTTCCCAAAAATCTCTCTCCCTTCCCCAAAAAATGTAAATATAATAATAAGCACAAATATATATAAACGAATATGTAAAATCAATGACATCCGTTCATTGACATTACATAATCATATAATTTATTTAATATATTTATTATAATTTATATAAAGACGGCAGAAATATAATAATGTTATATAATTTATAATAATACAAAAAAATAAAATTGCCAACGAAACGTAGTGTTCCCAAGCTGTCACCCATCAAAGTACTAACTACGCCCGACGATGCTTAACTTCAGTGATCGGACGAGACCTGGTATATTTATCGTCGTATGATCGTTTAGATATTTTAAAGTTGAGATCATTATTAAATCTTGAAATAGATAATTTCTGTACAAATACCTATTTGTATATATTTTAACGAAATTACTTTTAGATTTTTAGTTAGATTAAATTTTACAATATATTTTTTCTTCTGTAAACTACATATACTTTTCGGCCAAAAAACTTGATTCAATTGATACAATATGCTAACATGACAACGTAAGTGAAAAGGCAAAGACGGCAAAGTAAATAGTATCATATATCCATACCACTTTTAATTTTTATGTAATCAATAAATTTATTCAAAAAGTATCTTTGGCATTTTGATGACAGTTTTTGAAGAACTACAACATTTCGAAATTTTAAAATTTTTAAAATTTTAGATACCTACGTATTAGTAAATATTCTCATCATTCAGATTCTGTTTACATTTTGAATGTAGATACAATAATTATAAGAGAATCTGTACTTAGAAAGCGTGAACTTGTTTTAATGTCGTTAGGTACCTACTACTTGTATTGACTTTTTAACTTAACTATAGTTGATGGCCATCATTGTATTTAGGTAAGTATAATAGCCATTAGTTGCCTATATAAGTACTAAGTAGCTAGTATTGGTATTAAGTAGTTTAAAGTTTAGGGAGGTAATTATTCAACGTTTTCAATAAACGCGTAAGGAAAAAATAAGTTATAAATGAATATAAGTAGGTTCCTCCTACTTGTATATTGTAAAAACTGTAGATGGTACTAGATAGATAGGTACCTACGGATATAGCAACTAAAAAACATATATCTTTTTCTGTTTAATCAACTTAAATTAATATTTTATTAATTAATAATGTTTAAATTATGTGTTTACATTAAAATGTCATATAGTATAAACCTTGTAAATATATTATCAACGCTGAATTCCAGACCAAATAACACATACCTAATATCTATTTATATATCTATGTACCTGGTCGTTCCGCGTTCTTCTCTGATAACCTATATATATAGTATAATAACTATAGGTAACCGTCGTAGGTAACCGTTCGATTAAATCAACTATAGCCATTTATTGGTTGCATTTACTATAGCCGTAGGGTTTAATCAACAAACCATCTAGTTATAATCTCACAAAATGTTCATTATAACTTCGTTGTTGAGAACAGAGTGCAATAAATGAGCTGGGTTTTATATATATATATATGTTTTATACCATACAGATAATAAGACCACACAGCCCTATTTGAATAATAATGAAAATATAAATATTGGCGTTTTTGTATTTTTCAGATTTTTTTCATTAAATAATTCTGCAGTATAATACTATCATAGCTCATAAAAAAAAAAAATCATTAAAAACTTATCAACGAAACAAAAAAGTTTCCTATATTAAATAATTAATGCATGGGAATGAACAAATTATTATAATTCAGTAAATGATGTTATGTGAATTATGAACACCTATATTATATATTAACCAGTGAATGAACAAATAGATTTTTCAAACGAAATGCAATTCTACTCGTATACCATGAATTATGATTTATGATTCTGAAAACTGAAACTTTTCGGCCAGAAATCCAATTGGTACACCTGTACCTATTTTTTGATAGGAAATGTTAACGACTTAAAATATACTTTAATGAGATCATTTTTAGATTTTTTTCAGTAGATGCTAAAATAACTTTAGCAAAAAACCATAACGGGAAACTATAAAAACCATAAAATATTATTTTACTATTTTCTTTAGCTCTTTGAGATACCTACTTAAATACTAAGTTCGTGTTTTAGGTTATAATTCTTACTTAAATGAGAAATGGCCATGGAATTTGATATAATATACCTATTGTACTTTTTAATTGTTATTATCTTGAACTGGATGATCGATATATTTACTCGTTTTAAACATAATTTTATGTGAAAAATTATGATGATTAACTTTTTAAACGTTGGTTTCATAATTTTACCATTGTATACATGCATATAAGGATATATATTTAATAGGCCAGAGGGCGAATGATCCTGGGAAGGATATTCACACAGTGAATCAATGCTTATACCGAAGGTTAAACTCTGTGTTTAAAATACATATATATATATATATCTACATAAAAAAAAAAAAAAACCTATAATAATATACTCCCTTATATACGTGGTGGAGAAACACCAAACACCTGGAGCGTATATTTAGTTATACCTGTGTGTATATACGTATAAACTATAAATTGTAGTTTTATTTAATCGCAATTACGAAAACTAATGGGATACGCATATATCTAGTCGATTTATAATGAATGTAATTATTCAAATGTCCTGTATGCTCCGGACTTGTGAGAAGATACGACGATCGATATAATTTTGCCCCCAGTCGAGTTCACTTTGTACTACATTATTATAATATATATATATACGCTTATTATTTTTCACATATTTTATCCTCAACAAATTTGTACCGCAGAATGCTACCGACTGCAAATTTAATTCCTAATATATATATACCTGTACACAATACCAGCCACCAGCTGTTATCTGATAAGTACAGATAATAATTTTTGCTGTGTTTGCGTTGGATGGCCAATGACAAAAAAAAATACAAGACGAATTATACGTAACAATTTTACGTAAATCAAACACCAATATATTTTGTCAGGTGCACTGAACCTGCAAATATATCTGTGATTTCAATAAAAATATTGATTAATTTAATAATATGGTTGTTATAATATACGTCCAATAAAATGTTTGTCCAATACAATATCTTTTATCAATGTCTCGGGTAAAATTGTCTAAATGAATACAAATTTATTTGAATTAACAAATATTTTGTTCATTCAGTTATAAATATTTTGTGTTCATTTCTTTCTTCTTCTTCGTAGAACAAACGCTCATTTGTTAATCAAAATGGTCGATTTTAAACAGAATATTTTTTCAATTTAATAACATAGGTACTTCATTATAATAATAAAAGCTGTATTAATTTTACAAATTATTTTTATTAAATTATAACTTATATATTTTGTGAAATTTACTAGATGAATTTGTCATTGTAAACACGGTTTTTATTAATTTAACAATGTATACATTAAAATAATAAAAATTGTATTATTTCAATAAATATTCGTTCGTTAATATTTGATTATTGTATATATTGTTAATTTTACCAATAATATTTGGTTCAGTGTGGGAGTAAAACCTCATTAACCCTTCAACAATATCTGTTGGACATAATATACGAGTATAAGCTATATAAGATAGATTCGTTCTTCTCGTGCGAGCCGAAAGGCCATTTACCCGCATTAATTTTTTAAACTGGCCTAGAAAGCGGTTTGCTATATTATAAAATTACTTTTAATAATAATATATTATTTTAGATACCTGCACAATAACCATGTTTACAGTCGCAGAATGCGATTCGGACCCGAAAGCCCTTCTTCTCACTCTCATTCCGCCGGTACAGGTCGTAAAAATATCTTTGACCGGTGTGTGGACGGTAGTCGCGGAATCCGTTCGAGAAAGCGTCGTATAAAAACGCTAAACTGCCGATATTATTCGAATATATTATTATAATATAGACCCTCCATTTCCTATTGGCGCCGATACCACTTTCTATAAGTGCAGTCAAACAATCGAAAATTAATTCGAATTATCATGGGCTGCAAGTATTGTAATGTGTACGGTATGTGCGGCCGTGAAATTCACTTAAAAGGGAAACATTTTTATCAAAGGCATCCGAGAAAGTCTCCAAGTGATATAAATTTCAGTAATTTCATCGTGCCTAATATTATTTTACTTTCTCGTATTTTTCAACATTTTTTATTTACAAAAATATACGCCGTGAAGCGTTCGTTACAAAACATATAATAAATATAAATAATGCGAAAAAATACAATAATTGGTTAAATTGATTAATTAATAATAAATATATAATATACGCTTGGCATTGATTTTTGTGATGTTTTCGAAAAAAAATATATTGAAAGGACAGTGGACATTTATCTAGTAATGGATTTTACTGTAATTCATATATCGCATACAAATGTACAATACCTATTACAATCTGGATTTATTCAAACTCCTATACATAAATATAGATAAATCATTAGATTTTTTTTTGAATTTGGTTTTATTTTTTTAATTATTATTTATGCTACTTACTGATCAAATGATTACATTAAGGGGGCCTCCTATCTAGCTAGAGAATAAATATTTTAATCTATAGTAGAGGTTAGAAAATATATAAGTACCTACTCTTTTGAAATTTTGAAGTGAAATTTAAAGTTGAAGTTAATTAGTTACTTTAAAAATTGGTTTTTAAGCTTCAAAATGTTTTTGTTATAATACAAATTTCTTTCTATTTTAAAGTTCATCTATTTGAATATACTGTAATACTCGAAATACTTTTTATCTTTCTTTTTATCAAAAATTATGCCCTGCAAGTTGCACGGCAATAAATATTGAAAAAATGCAAATTTCAGACTCCAAATTTGATAGGTTTAAAAAAATGTTTATTCTTTCACATGGTTTTAATTTCAGAAAAATTGGTTTCATATTTTCAAAAAAAAATTTGAATTTGAATTTTTATTTAAAAAGAAAAAAATGTAATAACTAATAATTCTATTTTAGATTCTGAATATGGAGAAGGGATCTCTTGATTTTACAATAATGTTTATTTTTCTTTGTGTAAGTCCACGTGCACTACAATATTAATTATGCATTTTGCAGAATTATAAGACGAGATTTTGTCCGCGTACGAAACTTACTATCCCCATGTAACAATTCCCAATGTATAATACTAATAAATATTGATTTTTTATTTAAAATTAAATATTGAGTAATTATTTAACTAATATTCAAATACAAATGTTTAATGTACAATCATTATTCAATGTTTATAATTAATAAGAAAAAAATATGAAAATTAAAATCAACAATAAATAATGAATAAACATTTATTACTTAATATTATATAATATTGTTAAATTAAATATGTTTGTATTTATATATTTAGTATTATATAGTACCTATATAATTATATATTTTGTAGTTATATATTTTATATATAGGGAAGAAATGAATTATTCGACTTCACAGTTCATCCAAGAACAGTTTTACATACTATTTAATTAATGTTTCCTACGACTAGCAATTTGTGCTAGGCGTTGAATAATAATTTACTTTCCCTCCTTATTTCCCCTTTACATGTTAAATTTAAAAAAAATCCTTTCTGTGCTTGTGTCTATGTCAATAAAGGCATATTTTCTGAAAACGTCAACTTTCTACGACGAGTAGTTTGGGCTGAGCGTTTAATAATAATTGACCACCCCTTAAAGGAATATTCAGGAATGTTTCCCTACGTCGTCAACCTCATATTAGATCGTTTTCCCGTTTAGATTGAACAGATAATCTACGGTCGCCTAACATGTTATTTACTATGTACTGTATTTATATGCCTGGGGTTTCGACTGGAAAATAATCCCCGATAGGTAGTGTATATATAGGTATTGTCTGAGAAAGAATGCCCAGGGGTCAAGTCGGACCTAATCGGGAAAATGTTACACGACATTTGTCGGTTTTTTAACATTTATTTTCTAATGTTTATAAAATATTTATTGACGTTTAAATTTGGTTCATTTAATAAAAACCCAACGAATATAAAACCGAAATTAAACTAAAAATAAATATTTTTAAAACATTGAATATTGGAATTCTGAGGTTTATTAAATATTTTCGTGTGTTACTTGGGTCCCCGCGACGAGAGTTTACACGGGTGCGAACTCATCGCGTACGAGATACGGCGTGCTGGACTCGTTTATTAGTGTATGCATATTATACTATGTATATTATACTATGTATGTCACGAGAGATCATCCGGAATCGCGCAGGTGATAAGAACGCAGTGTGACCGTAACGAGATCGAAGCACATTTCATAATTCATTATTGTATCACGGAATGATAATATATCACATTATTATATCACAGAATGCTCGTAAGTAATAATAGTGCTGATAAAATAAAAAAGTAGGTAGTAAAAAGTATATAAAAATTATAGAGCGTATACGATAAACGATGTTAACGAGTGCGGTTGGTGGGGGATGCGCGGCGGTGGACGAGTTTTGTACGGACAATCTCTCGTGAAATTCAGTTATAGGTAGTGATCATGATGCTTGTGACCGAAGTCTCCATCCTTAGAAATGCGTTTTGTCCATGAACGCTTGCAATGTTTCGACGATTGTCCGAAGACCGACACACAAGTGCAAACGTTATTATTCATATATATATATTTCACATTAAAAATAAGAAATATTGAGACGGTCATTTCGGCGACTGTTCGATCGGTATTCGGTTATCACGACTTCGGTTTCCTGGTTAACCGTGGTTAATCGTGGACGATGTTTTTTTTTCTTCCAATATCGGTGCATCTGCAGTTACAATCATCAGTGCTAAATCCAGTTCGTCCACGATTGACCGCATGTGCTGACTTTGTCAGCGTTTATCTTTGCTACAATTTGTTTCCATTTTACACGATCCGATACAATATACAATATACTGGATGTACCAAAAAAGTCGAAACACAATAGAAAACGAATGTACAAATACAACTAATGTATAGAACTCCGGATTAACGAATATTATTTATCAGGACGGTTAACTTAAAACAAAAATATCTGTGGCATCCTGCGTTCATTTTCAGGTCAACGCGCCTGAGATATTCAATAAAACCTTTTTATACGTATATGACCGAATAAAATGCATTAATATAGGTATATATTAAATACAGACATAAAGTCATTATAGGTGTAAAATGTTTTATTTCTAATTAGCTATGGCAATATCACCAGTGAATGGATTTACCATCTTAGTAGACACTATAGATCTAGGGCATTAATAAGGTTAATATCGTATTATAAGTTTCACAAACTAATAATATTTTAAAGAATATATCAATAAAACCATATTATCTAGTCGTCTAGGATCGTTTAACTTCAATATATATATATATTTACTTCAGTCTTCAACATTTTACTGTTGAATATATAATATAATTGAAACAACCATCCATGCATTAAACTTGATCAAAAATGTACCTGCTGGTGTCTACCTCACGGATGTAAAAGAACGTAACTCTATTTTTACAAATGTTGAGGTCAGAAAATTAAAGCTATAGAACTTTATATTTTATTTGATATACAAACTCCTTATAGAAAATTTGAGTTTCTTTATCTTTCTTTATATAATTTGTCACAAAGGTTTTTTTTTTTTTTTCAGAAAGGAAAATAAGTAATTTTTCGAGGTTTGACTTTTTCAATGAATGTGTAAGAAAACAAGTTAGGAAAAATACACTTTTCATATGTATATTCAGGCATACAAATAGATACAATGGAGGTGAAAATTTGTCACGTTGTATGAGAACCTAAAACTACCAAAAATTCATGAAAAAACTGGTTAAAATGGTTATTTTCTTACGATACCAATAATATGTTTATATTTTATTATTATACTGATTAAATACAATTTTATATGAGTATATACAATTTGACAATTATGGGTTTTGACATTTAGTCATAACATTGGCAATTTTAAGATTTTTCTTAAAATTAAAATATTTTTAATTAAATCGAAATCATAATAAATACTACTTTTAGATTTTAAGCAGAGCAAAGGGTTTCATGGTTTTACATCGATATTTATTTATTTATTGTAAGTCCACGCGTATTCGCGCATTTCCCATAGTAACTTTGCATATATGAGATTTATCTTAGTTGTTAGTTCCGCCTTATTAAAAAATAATACGTTAAGCATGTAGAATGTATCCATTTGCCGGCCATAGGCGCATAGCACATGTATGCGTCCTGACTAAACAAGTAACCATTCACTGGCCATACATAATATTATCTAAGTTGAATGTTTGTATTATAAATTATTAAAAACTCCTAAATCCTAACTTCTATAGTTGCCATCGAGATAAATTGAATGATGCCATCAGATATATCTTAGCTTAAATTCCAAAAAAAAAAACATTTGGTTATCATGCATCAGTTTAGGAACTGTTATTATAATATCATTTAATATACCTACGCACTATTATTATTTTAAATAATTATATTTAAAAATTATTACATAACAATCTATTAAATTATAACCCTAGAATTTAGGAACCACTTGACGCCCTACATTAAAATATTAATAACTTTTATTATTGTTTTTTTTTTTTCTGAAAATTTATCTTGGGTATATATTTAAGTATTAGAAAAATTACAAAAACAAAAAAACTAAATGAAATTAGTTTTAGAAAAAAAAAAAACTGCAGTAATTTGCAGTAAAATTTAGTGTTCGACTTGCAAAGATTTATTAATAATATAGCATTATAAATATATCAAATATTTAAAAATAGATGTTAATGATAATAGTGGCTCAAGTTATAGATTTTATTATATACTAGTTTTATATAGGTACTAAATATATAACTGTTAGTAATATTCATGATATTATGATACACCGAAACTCCGCTCAGAGTCATTAAATTAGAAGAAATAATTTATCATTGCTTTCAAATTTAAATGCCGTGTAACTTTAAAAGAACGTAAAAACAACATTGTTCCACCATTTGAAAAACGAGAGGTATTAAAATAAATCATTGTTTTGAAAATCGAATTCTAAAATATTACCATAACAGCCTTTATATAACCATAATGTATATTGCAATAAAATTACGAATGAAAATGTTTCTAAAAATTAAAATTATGAAATATGGATATACAGTATTATTAGATAATTCCAAAATGAATTTTGAGTAATTCGAAAACTGAACACAGATGTTATAATCGTACCTAATAAGACATTCAATATTTTATAATTATTAATATTTAATTAAAACCACGTAAAACGTATAGGTAAATTTTTAATTTTAACATACCTCATCCTATATATTAATTAAACTTGTGATTACCCCTACGTATTCTTTATGGATATTTAGTTATTACTTATTATTATGATTTTTAATTATACAATAGCCATACATTTTAATTAACTCAATATATATACCTACGTAATATGATATATAAAATACCTATAAAAATATATATAAAAAATTGTTCGACAATATATTTCTAACAGCGTTTTTATAATTAGTTGTATTTTTCGGTGGCAGCTGGTATCCAATTAAATATTTTAATAACTATTTAGCTGTGGTTGTATGTATCAAAATATATAATAAATTTTAAATGATAAACGGCTGTAGACATTAATAAATTAATAAAATAATAAGTAATAACCCCAATTTTTAAATTTCTTTATACGCAAATAATAATAATCATAAAGTTAACATTGGTTTTGCCTTTATCTAGGTTATTATACATATTATATTCTGTACATTTTTCGTGTTATATAATATATTTGATTGATCCTCATTTATTAAACTTAGTTTCGAAGATCACATTTGCTATTAAACCGACATACTTTTTATAATGTATGATTTCTTTGTGAACTGTGATACACTGCAGACACTCAATTTATACTTCCGTATAATTTATTTTAACCAAACAGAGGGTAGGTAATATAAATATATTTTTAATGTAATACATTTCTCTGTTTATTAATATAAGTACCGATTTAAGTTAAATTATAATCTACATACTCTTTAGTCTTCACTTGCCCTTCAAAATGACTTTTTTTTTATTTTAACATTTTTTGAATAAAAATCAAGTATAAACTTTACTAAAAATTATCAACATTTTAAATATAATACTACGAAGAACATTTAACATTGTAAGTAAGTAGGATATAATAATAGGACTATCGATAATTTAAAATTCTGCCATATTTAAATATATAGGGATTCGAAATTTATGAAACTATAATATTTAATCTATAATTAGTATCTACTCTTTAATCGAAAATGCAAATATAAATTATAATTTATACCATAATACTTATAGGTTATTTTGTAATAAACACTTACAAATGTAAAAATTACCAAAATTATAGGGCTATATATATTAAAAAAAAAAAAACATTTCCTAGGTTTCTAGGTACCTGTTATGCAACATAATACCTTAAACCAAGGTATATATTAACATAATTATACAAAACTATATAAGTATATGATATGAATATAAAAGAGTTTACGATTGTTATCGAGAGTGATACTTTATAAAAGTCAATTAAAATTTGGGTTTTATAAACGATTTCTTATTAACTCTGTATTATTATATAATGGATTACAGAATATATCATGTTTATAATTTATATTTGTAGGATAAATATGTGTAAATACAAAATGCATATTAAATATTCTTAAAATAAGTAATATTACTATTATAGATACTTATACTAATAATAGAATACAGAAACCAAATATTAAACGGGTAAAATTATAAAATTATAGTTCATTCAGTTTATTGTTTAAAATATAGATAGGTACGTTTAGAACCCGAAAATATAGTATTCTCACAAAGTGGACTTTCTAAACTGAAAGCGTATTTTTATGAAGGGTGGTTATAAGAGAGTTTTTCAATAACGAAGATGTAAAGGATATATCCCCCCCCTCATTGCTCACACCCCTACCACAATTATAACTTTATTTATGAAAACTACATACCTATAACAATTAATACCTACATATTATAAAGTTTCAAAAAAATAAATTACAATTTATAGGTAGGTAGTTGGTACATTTAATAATAATATCAAATGTGTAATATAATTATCACAAATAGAAATAATGTAAATTAATTGAAAATATATATTTTATCGTGCTCCTCATATTCATGCAAGTATGCATAATAATACATTCAAGGGCGAATTTGAAGCTTGCTTAAGAGAGGGGGTAGTGGTGTGAAAATAATTTTAGAAATTAAGTGAACAAGCAAAATAAAAGGTCATTCATATTTTATATAATTAATGTTTCCAGAAATAGAGAAATCGCTTTAAAGAACTGTAAATAAACAAAAAAAAAAAAAATCGTATACTCTTCAAATAATGATAAAAAAAAATTCCCAGGGCCCCCCCCCACATACATCGGATAGCGAGGTGACATACGACTAACTGTATTAAATTATATATAGGACTTAAAACCTATTATTTCAACTTTTCTGACAAATATTTCAAAATATATAATTTCTATAAATGGCCAGAAATTGATTACATTTTGTTTAAAATAAAAATATATGTAAAAAGTATTAAAATGCATATTCATGTGCCAGACTCTACGACTATATTACTTCCGGAATTACGAGAAATTAATCCTATATAAAATCGACTTTTATATAATTTTGTATAATATTATATTATATTACCCGAAGTCCCAATGTTATACTAATATTTTATAATAATATTAATATTAATTAATTAATTAATATTAGTATGATATTGTGACTTCGGATATATAATATAATATATTAAAAATATTAATATAAAACCTTTTTTAGGTCCATTATACAATATGAAAGTTTTATATTGCGTAAGAAAGTGTTATATTGAATTATTTTAAATTTCAAACCAATAATTTTATTCGTAAAACGATTCTACTGGAATTCCATTTACTAATAATATGATTATAGTGTTTACTGAATGTTTTTCATAATTTTAATTACCAATGAAAAAAATAATTATATATTGATGAATAATAAGGTTTAAAAGTAATTATCAATGACAAAATGTATAAGAAAAAAGGATTTTCAATAATCTCGCATATTTTAGAGGTCTTTTGCATATTTTTTTGTATTGTAAAATATTTTATAATATTATGTGTAAAAAATATCTATTATTTTTCCAAATTTTAGATTCTGAACATATAGCAAAGAATGTATTAGATTTGCAATGATGTAGTATTTAAAAAAAAAAATATTGTTTGTGTATGTAAACATATTTTTGGGTATAAAGAGTTAAATAAATGTTTTTTAGAGCGTTCTGATAGCAAAAATATCAAAACATTGTTGACCAC
The DNA here is from genome assembly GCA_025469235.1 of Pemphigus obesinymphae. Lineage (NCBI taxonomy): Eukaryota > Metazoa > Arthropoda > Insecta > Hemiptera > Aphididae > Pemphigus > Pemphigus obesinymphae. The sequence continues at coordinate 29,642 of JAIPRL010001965.1, forward strand.
TTTTCAGTAATTTTCATAAAAACTTGAAATTTAATTTGATTTTTTCGCATGTATAATGTATATTATCCTTTTTGGGTAAAAGGAATAGAACAAAATATTTTAAATAAAAATCTTTCTGGTAGGAAATGTATAAAAGTTGAAATTTTGAAAAGGAAAATTTTTTTTTCTCATTAGGTATTTTAAGCATGAAGGAAAACTATCCACAATTATAATCAATCGGATGACTTACATGATTAATACGAGCTTTCCTTAGAATAGTTTTATGGAAAGAAATGATTCATCATTTCTTTAAAATTCAATACATTCACCACCAATTTTCTATATGAGTAATTTTATTTTGTCTTTAAGAAGAAATATTCTATATAATCATAATAAAGATTGGAAAATTTTGTTATTATTTATTGTTTATGTTGATCTCTCTACATATTTCATGTATCAAATAAATTGGACTTATTATGTATTATGTATTTTGTAGAAAAATATTAATTTTAAATTGTCATAGTTAGCACAGTCAAAGTAAATTTTTGGTAAAATCAGATATCATGTTGGCTTCATAGGTTATTTGAGGTCACAGGTCACGAAAATGACCTTTTCATAAATATCTCAATATTTATTGTTTCTAAGATAAAAAGTTTTATATAAAATTGGTAGAAAAGACAATTTTATACAAAAAAGGTAATTTGCATTTATTATGGTATACGACTTGTCAAATGTTCATTTTTTTTAAAAATATAATTTTTTTTATTTAAAAAAAAAATGGCTTTTTGATAAATATTTCGCTTCTTATTGCAACGCATCCCTCCAGTGGTGATTTAGGAAGATGAATAAGAGAAAATCGACTGAGTCAGTATGTTTTATTTAAGGAGGCATCACATTTTAAAATATGATACCTTTTAGATTATGAGCAAAGTGAAGGATCTAGTGATTTTAAAATGACATTTATTTTCTTTTCTCGGTGAGCAATATTTTGACTAGAAGAAATCAAATTTTGATTTTTCTTCTAGTATATTTTTAATATAAGAGTTTGAAGTAAAGAGCTTTTTTGATAAAAAAAAAAATACACTTGACTTATTTTAATGTTTAATTTTTATGTTTAAGCATTTTTGGAATTTATTTTCCTGATATTTTGAAAAGAATATTAAGATTATTATATTTATTAGTACATATTAACATGATATTTAATAATCCACTAGGTATCTATAGTTCTGAGTTAAGATGTTTTTTTAATATGCTATAAAAATATCGTAGAGTATTATGTGAACATATTATTATACAGTTATTACACTTAGAAATTTGATTACAATTTTACTGTTTAAATGTCTAATTATTTATATAGTATTGACATGTCAACAACCGAAAATCTTAACTAATAAAATTGATTTATATATGTCTACTTTTTTAATAAACACACTATTTATTACTAAGAACACATACAATATGATATTGCTTAAGTTTAGCAATAGTTACTGACAGGAAGTCCACGATGAATAATAATTAATTTACAATTTTTTTATTAAAATATTTTAACTGTTTATCATTGCTCGTAATCCGTGAAAATCTATTCCAATCATAAAATAGTAAAAACATAATAATAAAAAACTAGGAAAATATTGAATGTTATTCAATTAAATAATGCGTATAGGATTACTTATGTATAATATTCAGCCACATAATAATATTCTATGATGCGTATATAGTCTTGTTTTTTTTTTTATACTTTGGTTCATATTTTGCGGGTCAAGGTCTATGATATTTGGAGATGAAGTTTATTATACGAATGTCAAGTAGACATCACGAATAATAGTAATAATACGAAAAATATTATGTTGTAATTACCCACATTTTAATAATAAAACATATTACATCTATGCACTTTACATTTATACTTACTATCGAATTTCTGTTTTGATCTTATAGGAGTAAGAATTTATAATATATACATCATATAATATTATAACTAGAATCCAGATTTGTATGCAATTTTTTAGCCGCACGTGATACCTGCTACGGCAAAGAGCGTTTAAAAAAATATATATATATTACCTATACGATTTTCGACAATTAATTGTCAACTGAAAAACAAAATATACTGACTTCATACCCAATGTGGCCAATATATGTAGTAGTTGTAAGACCTACACAAAAGTAGGTACACTTCAAAATTCCAGAAGTATTATTTTTATTTTGTTTTATTGCGAATTCCGCGTCATAAGTACTAGGTATATAAATATTTGCGAGTCATGATACGCGGCGACGTATAAATGTCAAATATATTTTTTAGTACTCGACATTGATGCATTAAATATCTGCAGTCATAGGATGAGAAAGTTTTTAAGCACTCATAGTATGATAATATTTGGAAAACTACCTGATAGAACTACTAAAATTTAATTAGTGCCTTTAAATTTTTTGAATTCCATGACCTTTTTTATTCCTTGACCATAGACAGAAAAATACGTTCGCTTCTACGTATTTAATTTTTTTTCTTTATAAGCAATCGAGGTTATACTAATTAATTTAAGATTACTTGTGTGTTGCAGTTGTATAGTAAAAAAACCAATAATTGATTGCGGCATTGCGCTAAAAAAAAATACCAAAAATTATACTCGAAAATATTTTTATTATTAATTATTAATATTATCTTCTATTTTAACCCTTAAAATAGAAAAAAAGTATTATACTTTGGCATTTTGAATGAAAAAAATTATAATTTGTTCATATAAGATATATTATGCTAACATACATTCTCAAAAATTAAAGGACATAATATTAATACATTTTTATTTACTCAAGATTATAATTTCTAGTTTTATTTTGTATTTTTTTTATAAATTTTATGATTTTTGTTCTTCAGGGATTTACAAATTACTATTAATATAAAAAATAAAATAAACTACTATTAAAATTAGTAATATTTAATAGGTACATTTAAAAGTTTTAAATTAAATAGATAAATTATAAATGTAAAAAAAGTGCTAAAAATAACAGTAAGAATGTTCAGATTTGAACTTTTGCAAAATATATGATTTTAATTTAAAACTTACAACAACAAAAAACAACTTGTAAAATGATATAATGCCTTAACTCTGTACAGCTCAGAAAGCAAAAACGCAAAATATTCTTGAATCATAAATGTGAAATATTTTCAATATAATATTTTACAAATAAGTAGATATATGTATAATGATTTTAAAATAATAAAATGGTTTTAAAATATGATATTGGAAATATATTTTAAATGTTAATTTTCAGCAAGCCAAAGATTTTAGTAAAACATTATTACTATAACATTATTTTACTTCAGGAAAGTTTTGAAGAATATTATACATTTTTGCAGTCTGGAAATATTAATTATATATTGTTATAAAGTAGATTTTCTATCATACATTACGATAATAATAGTTTTAATATTATCTCTATTTGATACTAATTAATAGGTACATGTGAAACGTTCGAGATCCATCAGACATGTATCCTCCGGAAATATCTAAATTACCATTAACATCAGCCAATAATAAAAAATAAACACTTGAGTGATCACGATCATGACGTTATAATTTGCTGATATTCTTTAAGAGCTATCTATTTGATATATTCAACTATATTTATATATTTATAATATTTTATAAAAAAAAAAAATAAAAATAAATGAAAATTAAATTCTATACTAATTATTATTTATTATATATATATATATATATATATACATCTTATAAAATAATTATGTTTAAAAAGTATGAATTTTTTTTATAAACTATTAATAATTATTTTTAAACATTTAAAAAGTTTTTTTCCTGTAAGATGAGTAATTTTTTAAAATGTAATATCTGTACTCTGCATGTTTATCTTAACCACAATATTACTTATAGTGTTATTTTCGTATACGCGTATCATATTATATAGAATATAATATATAATATATTATACCATATAATATAATATCCGTTCTGATTTCACTAAAAATGTTTATTATTTATACACATTTTTTAAAAACAACCGACGCGACGTGGAGAACGAACATTACTGTCGGGGCATTAAAGTCTTCAATGATATTACATATACCCATGCTATTATATTTAGACTGCTATAAAAAATGAATGCGAGAGATAATACATACGTATAATTTTTGAAACAACAATGATAATTTAATTTAAATGCATACATTTTATGTAAATTATCCACAAATAGTTATAGAAAACCAGTTTCTCGAACATTTAGTTTTCTAATGAGATGTTGATTTTTTGTTCGTTAAAATAAAAAAAAATAAAAAACAAAAAAAAAATATACTATTTTCGAACAATCGGAACACGATACATATATATATACACACATTCGGTATATTATTATATTCCTCAACAGTATGTTTACAATTATTTCTATTGAATTCATTTGACGTTACCTTATTGTTTCGGTCAACACACGAATGGTCAGAGATAATATACCTAGGCATATATTATAACAAATGTGTATATAATATTATTTATATATATACATATATATATATAACACTATATAACGGCCGATCGCGTGTTTTTCGGGCATCTCCGGATCTCCGGGTTAATTGGCTGCGGGATTTTGTTGTTTCTTATCCTCCTTTTATGGACGGTTGGAAAGAAAGAAAAAAATAAAAATAAAAATAAAAAATAAAACATCACAGATTCCATCGTGGCCAAATGGCCGGGCCGAGGGGGTTATAACATACAGTGACTGTGTTAATGCTGGTTTATAGACGAGTCACGAGAGAAATATTTTAGGAGAGCTCTAAAAGTTATGGCCACCGCCGCGGACTCCAAAGGAGAATTATAATATCTCTCTCGAGCAGAAGAAGAAGAAGAAGAAGAAGAAGAAGAAGAAAAAAAATGGAAGGAAAAAAACACGGTAATAATAAACTATTCGATGTTATCCCGGGCAAATGGGTTTAATAAATATCCACACGTAATTTAAAACCCAATGAATTTTCGTACAATTCAGGCAATAAAATGTAAAGAAAAAAAACAAAAAAAACGCACACGATATTATATAGGGTCAGCCCATGAGTCGCTGTATTTATTATATTTATGTACAATGTACAAATTTTAAAACTATTCTAACACGTTCATCAGACTTCTAGTTTACCGCGCGGTATCCCGTGACAGGTCACGGTAAATAAATTATCATCGCACAAACTATATATAGGTACATCGATCGTGTATGATTTTAATAATACGTATAATATATTACGCAATATACCTATACAAGCCATTATTGTGTTTCAATTAACAATACACGTAATTTTATATAATACCTATATGTATATAATATATATACGTCGAGAGGCCTTTTTTTTTTTTATCGTATATAATGTTTATATTTTCAATTTCGATCTTCTCGAACGTGAGACTTTGAACATGAATAAATAAACGCTTTTTTTCTAATATACATCTGCAGGGACGGGCGACTGGCCACTCAAAATATATTTTAGGAATTTATTTTCTATTTGTAGAATAGCGCCCCACATCCGGCCTGGCGTCCCTAGCCAGATAAGTTGTATCTTGGAAAAATTATCAATAATAAAATATATATATATATATTAAACTTAGTTATATCATAGTTCTTATCATAGGCATAAAATATATTAATGAATTCGCTTCACGTAATAATAAAAAAAAAAAAAAAAATCATATCATTTTAAGATGCGAAAATTAGCCCTCTATATAGTTACTTTGAGTTAGGTACTCGTCCCTGATATACGAGTGTGCCATCATTGTTGTTTTCAAATATAATTTATAATATATAAAAATTATACGCGTATAATATATAATATATATTCATTACTTATACAAGCACGGATTTAAACGGGAGTTTCAGCACCAATATACCCAAACGTATGTCACTCTTTTAAATTAACGTTTATTATGCCTATATAAATATTTATAGGGTATGGTAGAAATCCCGACATTTATAAAAGTGCATTGCATATTGCTATGATTGCAGTCCAATAATTTGGTAAACGTTGATAGTATATATGTACTACTACGTCAAATAATCAAGAGGGCTTAGAGGAAAATGTACCATCCCAGGCACAATCATTTGTTTCGGGTATATATTGAAAACTATGTGTTCGTCGGAGAAATCTTTTTATTAAAACTCTTTCGTCGTGGAAGAATGGCTTTTGATATTTTCCATATTTACATATTATACACGGGTATACAGTTTTTTTTAAATTCATAAGAACTTTTAAAATGTAATTTTGTTATTTTATCACTTTACGATACACTACACACCCTGTAAACCATATGTCATATACGATCATCATACCTGTAAATATACATAATATGTTCTTAACATTATTCTTGTTATTATTATGATTACGTTTATCTCTTCTGAACTTCTCAAGGCGGTCGAAAAACCGTTTGGTTTATGGTTATTAGGGTACCCGATGAACGTCATGTCGGTCTCCGTCGTTCTCGTCCTGACGTTATCGCGCTCGCCCAAGCGGCTCGTTGAGGAGATGTAAATTGAGTGGACCGTCGAGAAAATTAGTTTTATGTTTGGCCCCCAATGTCAGGTGTTTGGATTACGTTTTTGAATATAATTAAAACCCATAAAATATATATACGTGTTATATATATATATATATAGGTATATATAGGTTCTGTATAATAATAATAATAATAAAATAGTACACAGTGCTGCCGATCCGACGAGTGTGTATAATTTTTGACAAGAATCCAATTTCGTTTCAGACCGTTGTCTTGGAATATCACTGTCCGATCACTTCGATTATGAATACATAAACATACGATACCTATACACATTATACTATACAATATAGTGTCTATATAGCTCGAAAAATGATAATTCTAATAAATATTATATGCGTTCGTTATTATGTAGACAAGTAGAAAATTTGTATGCGTATAGGTAATATAATCGGTCTTATGACACATTCCTATAGTACAGGGCTTATATTTTACATATAGGCCGCCACCATCGGTGCACGCTGATCAAATGGAATTATAACGTCCAACGACAAGTTGATTTCAAATTTAAAACATGTATACGTATGTACGCGCGAAGGGTGAATGAGATTGATAATCAAATATTTTATATTGTATTTTAATTCCATTAAACTATATTTCATTATACAACGAATATTTTCTAATGCATAATATCATTAAAAACATAACAAACAGACGAAAAAACGAGTTTTACATTTTGTTTACCCATTTTCAATATTCATTATTATATATTTGTTATACGTGTACAGCCAATTGAACCAGTTGTAATTAATAATAATAATAATAATACTAAAAAAAATACGTATTATAATGATACATGCGGTAAAAAAAATTTCGTTGTACATCCAGTTTTGGGATAAACAAAATTCAATTTCAAAATAAATGAATTATAGTTACAATTCATTTTGTATTCACTTTTTTTAATCTATATAGTATATACACTTGCGTACAAATTTTACGTGTGCGTGACGAACAGTCTTAATATATATTTATATTATGTTAATATTAAACATTTGCGGGGAACAGGTAACGTTTTTTCATTTTATTATTATCCATTTATTTAATTTTTAATGGAAATTGCGCGTAATATATTTCAGTTGAAATAATATATTGATTACGAATATTTTATTTTAATAAATAAACACTCCGTATAGTTATTTTTCAAATCAATTTCTGCGAATAACAAAATAATTTACTCATTATACATTGGTAGGTACCTCTATACGTTTTATGTATAAAGATGAGAAAATTAATAAAATACCCATGTACATGTAAGTATAGGTATATCATTTTAAAATACATTTTAAGATGAATATTCTGCTGATCTAATGCTCATATAATTTATGTACATTCTCGTATATAAATAAATTATAATTAGTTATTAAAAAAATAAATATATTTATGATATTTTTTAGATTTTGAATAAAACGAGGAATAAATTGGTTTTGATTGTGTTTTTATATTTTATTTATGTCTGTATACAATTTTTTCGAGTAAAGAAATCGCGTGAGCAGGAGATTTGGAATAAAGAGCTTCTTTGGTAGAAAATTGATTCTAATTGGTACCTACTCTGAAGTAATTTTCTCAGTAGTTTTCTTAAACATAAATACTGCCTTTTATAACGGAAATTTTTTTTAAATGATGGAAAAATATCAGATAAATTTGTCATGGTTACCGATTTCTTCAGAATCGTCTTTCGAATGTAATGATATATTTTTGCTTTCAAATTTAAAATAAAAATAAAACAGTATCCTAAAGAAACGATGGATCGACTTCAACTATCTGTATTCTGAAAGTTTAATTAATTGTTAATTAAGAATAATTTAGGCATTATATATTTTATGTTGTTAAGAGGACGAGATACCTGCTGTCTCTATCTAACCAACAGATTACCGGCTTGAAATTTACATTCAAAATTTTTATCAAAACTTAGTCATTTCTAATATTTGAGTAAACTGATATATTACCAAAATTATATGTTCATTTTTTTTAAGATGTTAAGCTTATATAGAGATATATTTATCTTAAACCCCAAAAATGTAAATAGATATATTTCTCTATAAAATTTCTATAAAAAATAATTACCGCATAGTCAATGTTCTCGTCTATAATAATAGGTATGTTATATAAGTTATATAAGAGTACCTATTTATATATATTATATAGATTTGGTTGGGCGGAGACAGAAAATACGGGTACAACGCCCTCTTAAGAATTTTTATAAAACTATTTTATAGTTTAAAAAAATTGATTTGAAAATATTAACGTATTAATAGGTACCAACCCAGATAGCGATTGGAACACATAAATATTATGAAAATATTTTATAAACAAATATTATAAATTTAATAAATCAGACACGTGTTAAAAATATGTTCAATACAATATTTAAAATAATATGATTTAAATACTGTGACATCGTCTCTTGAAAAAAATTGTGAAAACATGTACTTACTTATATTTAAATATTTCAAATATGCTCTATTCATATTCAAGACACTACTTATATACTATAAAAATGCAATTTGAAAATATTTTAAATTATTTCATGAACAATATTGTGTAAATAAATATTCCAATATTAGGTGTTTTATTCGTGTTCTAAACAATATTAAAAATACGATTTGAACATGGTGTGGAAATTTTAATACGAAGAGGGATATAGTAGAATGCAGAAGTAATTATACTCGGTTATTAAAACAAATACGTACTTAACACGTGCGACACAAATACAAATATAATACCAGCCAAATTATCAGGCTTCGCTCATGAAAAGTTTTACTGACCAATGCTTTCATGGCAGACATCTATGTCATTAAAGACATATTTTTTAAAAATGTCATATTTCTACGACCAGAAATTCGGGTTGGACTTTGAATAAAAATTGAAACTCACTTCCCCACTTTCCTTCCGTTAAAAATCAAATTTGAAAAATTGCTTTCTTAATGGTCGTTGATGACTTTTATATGTATAGATTATATTACGGTCAAAACGTCTGAATGGTTAAGTGCCTAAAATTCGTGTGAGCTTGTCTGAATGATTAAGTAGCGAAGTAGTTAACGCGTGTATGTATACCGGTTAGCTGGTTCGATTCCAGGTGACAAGATGGAAATTTCCATCGCCCACCGCCATTATAGGAAAGCCCGTTGTCATACCACACTCAAGAGGGCAGACCATTCTGTGTTTTTTTCTCTTTTTTCTCCTTTTTTTTTTTTTTTTTGAATTCAATGTTGTGGATAAATGTTTTCGTGAAACGTCGTTAAAATATGATTTCTCTGCCATGGATATATTGTGAAAATATTTTGAAAATATTATTAACATGAAAAACAAATATTACATACATATATATTGTAGCCATTTTAATATTTGTATACAATATTGTAACAACATGTCTGAAATATGTAATTTCTATCTGGGAAGTACCTAGTCATTAAAACTTATTTACTTATATTATTATATAGGATGTCTATAACTTTTACATGTCTACTTTTTGTATTGATCATTATATATCACCACAGGCCATAGTCGTACATTTACTTCACGTGAAATCGAAATTACAAGCTTTATAAAATGTTATATTTTACATATTTGTTTGGATTCTTTTTGAATATGAATGCATAAATGCATATTATTAATACAATTAATAAATAAATTATAAACATATAATATATGTATTTTAAGACAATCGGTATATAAATGTAATTTTAAAATAGCCGGACAGTAGATGGTGTATTTTACTCGTCGGATAGGATACTTGTGGTAAATGTATTGAATTTACTTTAGTAAATATTTGGTGTACATTTTAAGTTTCTGGCATTTTAATTTTCCAATGAATAGATTATTTGTTATTACATAATTTATAACAACTTTTCCGTTACGCTTTTGAAAACTACTCAGGAAATCAAAATATGATCTCTCTATAAAGTATATGAACTAGAACGAATTTCCTAACAAAAATCTTTTATACCAGAAAACTTTTACTATGCTCATTTTACTCGAAAATGTAAATAAATACATACATAAAAATTAAAATTAAAAATACATCATAGTAATACATTCCTTTTAGCGCTCAGAATCTAAAAGAGAAATATATGCATACGTCATGCAAACATCCCTATACTTCTCTCTATTTATCGAAATCCAACTGTATTACATTCTTATACTCGTAGATATACCAATTATTTTCTTCGGCTTCATCTATCCGCCTCAGCTGGGGTCTTCCTAGTACTCTCTTCCCACAATAATTTAATCTAAAACATATTTATAACTTGGTAAATCTCGTGTCAAGCATTCCAAAAATCCTTTGATATTATGACTACGAATTTAGTAACTTATATATATTTAGGTAGACAGTATATTATCTATATTTTATTTATATTATTCTAGTATCCTCAACCTCGTTTTAGAACAATATAATTATTAAAAAAAAAAAAATTATAGAATAGAAATTCTTCCTAGTATAAATTATAAATAAATTAACATGACTAATTTTTCATTTTTATAAAATAAAAATAAAATGATAATTTTTCAATAAACCTTATTATATACGTACATTTGTATATTATATTTTTATTTTTTATGTCATATTTCAAAATTTTTAGAGCATGTTTGTATACATTTTGAATACATTTTTGAAAAAATTTAGGTCACGAACGTCCTAACACTATATAATAGTATAAATTATGTTTCAAGCCGACCACGACGTTTCGAATAAAATATATATACTTACAAATTAACAATATTTTTTCGTTTTTTTTTTTTTTTTTAGTAAGACTAAAATACTAAATATAATAAACAGTAGGTTCCGGATTGCGTATGCGTAACTAGCACAGAATATATACTTGTATACAGTTCTAATAAATATTTTTAAGTATTTTATTTTTTTATTTTATAATTTTATAATAATTAAATTTGTTAATAATAACAATGCATCACGAAACTCTCAAGTATAGATTTCATCCTATATACGTACAATCGGTACACAAATATATACAACTTAAGTTCAAGGATCGACCGAAATTGGTCACGGACATATTAATAATATCCTCCGAATTCACTCTCGATAGGTCAAACGGGTGTAAGAATTATTATCATAAATTACATTAGACTTCCTGAAACTATTTACGAATATTTATACGTTTTTCGATTATTTTGTACACAAAATAAAGCGTAGTGTTTTTTTTTTCCCCGAGCATATAAACTTAAGTGCATTTTTAATATCCATACCATTATAATATAGGGATATTAGTATATAGGTTTAATCTTCTAGATTACAAATGACCATATGAATATGAAATTTTTCAAGCATTTTTTTTTGCTGACTTTTGAGTTCGTGTTTATAGTGTCAAACGCGGTTTAGGTTCACGTGGAGTTCTACACAACTCTTGACTATGTATACATATTATACTTACGTCTCATGCGCACGGCCGGTACAATTATTATTATATTCATAACATAACATATTTTTCCCCCTCCCCCCCCCCATTTGAGTGTCGTTCTCTAGCCATATTTACGTATTATATTCTATCGATATAATAATCTTTATTTTTTATTCCGACCGCCCGCCCCATTGTTTGCAGCCGTATACGCGTGCACAAGCCATCCGTGATACATGATATTATTACTGCGGGTTTGAGTGCTCCAGTAGACCGTGAAAGCTAAACTATTCCTAATAATATGATACATTATATTCTGACAATACCTCAGCTTCGGTGTGTTCACGATGTTGGTCGAAATATGTTGCGAAACAAAATCATTCACATTTAACGTTAATTTGTTATTAAAAATGAATTAATATTTCTTATACTCGTATAAACCATATATACCATATATATATATATATATATATATCATTACCACGGATGCAATATTTGAGTTTAGTTTTCAGAGGTTGAAATTTTTTATACAACACACATAGCATTATTTATGTCCATCCCATCGAATTAATTCCAAAAATTACACTTTTAAGTTTTAACAAACATTAATACATTTCCTTTTTAAATTATATACATACATTAATAAATCAATTCACTATAAATGGGCTGCGCTTCGTGTACTTATCCACCAAACTGCACAATCTACAAATAAAGCAAAAAAAGAGTATTATGGAAAAGAAATTTAATTATTGTCTAATTTATTCCATGATATATCTGTGATAATTACTCTTGTCATAATAGTAACATGGAATTTCTTCTTACACAATACGTCATTTTTCTTATCACATATTATCTGAACGCTTCAATAGACAGGAGGTTGAGGTAAACGCTATTAATTTAGTTATTATGTCAAAAGTTTATGGTATAAACAAAAAGAAATCAAGTAGGTAATTATAAAAAAACAAAAATATTAATTATAAATTCAAATATAATGATACAGATATTACTTTAAACATTTTTTCCTTATCGACCGATTAATAATTGATAAGTGATAACTACTATATTGATACAAAACATACATACAAAATAATGAATAAAAATCCGAGAAACACTTCCCACATTGGGTAGGATAATGATGATAGATATATTGAATTTGAAAATGATGACAAAATCATTTCTTTCTAAAAAAAACGATTCTCAGCGAAGCTTTAGTAGATATACTTGACAATCACTGTAGCTTATACTAATAATATATAACAATATGATAATATTATATAATAAAATGAACAAAAAAAGTTGAAAAAAGTGCAAAAATGATTGGAAAGTAAAGGGATTTGAACCGAGGACGACCCCACGCATGAAAACACCATTGTCTCCCATATTAGACTACATATACGACTATAAGAAACAGAAAAAAAACTTATTAAAGAAACATAGTAAAATCGCTACATTTAATTTTGATATAACTTTAAAACCAAGTACAATTGCCAAATCATGACTTCACCATTTTACCATTATATTTTTTACAAAAAAAATAATATTTATCAAAAAAAAAAAAACTAATTCTTCTGTAAAGTAGAACAGTTATAACTATTAAGAATTAAATGTCTCGAAATTGAAATTTGGTATTAATAGCCCAAAAATAGGTAAAAATTTTCAAACATTTTTTTGACTTCATAATATATTTACGTACATTTTTGGTAAAAATTTCAAATTTATAGATCTATTACTTCCTCGAAATTCAAACACATTTCATATTAAAGTAAAACATTTTTCGGAAAAAATTAAATGACTATTGAGAAATAGTATACCTACCGATTTTTAATTATTTTTAGGATGTAACTAGAATGACGTAATTTTAATACTGTAATAAATGTTCAGGTTACATCAAGTATTTATTAATAAACATTTAACTAATAACGTTACATCCAATCAATGTATAAGATTACAAAATGTTTATTGGGAATGTGTGTTGGTTGGATCATATGAATAAATAAAAAATCTAAAAATAAAAACCACCATTCACTGTACAGTTTTTTTATATTACTGTTACAAAATTAGAAATATGTGTGAATTTAAAAATAAGTAATATTGAAAAAACATTTTTGTCACTTGTTTTTATTCATGCTTAATGATAACATTATTTCCATGTGATGCAAAATATTTTACATAAATATTCTAAAAATATAAAAATAAAGTGCATTTAATTAAAAAAAATTAGAAAAAATCAAAATTCAAATAATATATTTTGAAAAGTATTATTTACTAAAATAATGCACTGACTCTGCATGTGCCGATGATACATATTAATAAAAATATCATAAAATATATATATTCATTTATTTATTACAAAAATATATATTTTTTACAGTAGACAATTTTGAATTTTTGAATGTAAATAGGAGGAGAGGTATTCGATTTGAATTTAATATATGTGAATAAAATATTATAATATATTGAATTTCATTAATTGTATTATAAAACGTTATTTTATATAATATAAATCATCGGTTTACTCGATGAGTGATGGCTATTATTAAAACGATAAAACTTTATATAGTCGATAAGTTTTATATTAAATTTTAAATAGTTTTTAAGTATTTTTTTTTTTTTTTACTATTAGGATTGATAAGTAAGTTATTCGCTTATGTCATCTAATTAGTAGTGCATTGCATTATTATAGGTAAACAATGAAAAAAATACTATCAAAGAATCTAGTAAAAAGTATGTGTTTTAATCCGATTACTATGAGAAAATATGATTGTTCGAGGTCAAGCAGAGTATCATCGAACATAATTTAATTTTTCCCCGTAGTATAGGTAATTGGAGTCTGGACAATATATCTACGCATAAATACATATACAATGTAAACCAAACAATAGGTACCAATTGGTCTGGAAAAATGTTAAACTATAGCCATTGTTTTTAAATTTTTTTTTCTTTACTTACTACTAATAAGATTTAGGTTCCTATATACCTACCTATTATAATTTTGCCATCTAATCACTAAATGTAATGGTAAGTATATATTAAATAAAATTTTGGTTTGGAACTCTATATCCTATTAATCATTATAAAGACGATGAAAATTCACCTGTATAGATATAAATATCAAAATATGAAATATAAATTATATTTTAACAATTTGTATTTTATTCTTTAAACCAGTTTCCTTAAAAACTAAACTACACGTGTATTACAAATAAATTTGATGAAAATAAATAAATGAAATTATACGGGTATAGATAAAACTAAAGGCACCCCTCCAAGTGATCGAATTGATAATAATTGATTAATATATTATTATGTTTTCGTAATAAATTTTATCTGGCAAAACGTTGGCACCCAATACGATAATGTTTTTTTCTCTTGAATATAATGTATCTCTCCAAAAATGGTAAATTAAAATAATGTATATTATTGATAATAATAGATATCTCTTGCAACAAAATATTTCGTTAACCTTGTTGGAGCATACGCGTGTTTTATTCCGTTATCCCGTATCCTTGCTCATAAAAAGAAAGTACTTACGAAAAAGTTCAAAGTTGTTTACGATCATTATAAAAGCGCCCAAATACAGGTACTTTGACGTGAAAATCCTAATGCAGTGAAATACATAATTATGTGAATGCCAATAAAATGATTATTTATATTATATTATAAGTATGTTATTAATGTATATATATATATTTTTTTTATTCCTTTTCATTTATACAAAAAAGTAAATACGAGTAGTAGCTGGTACCCGGGAAACATATGTCAATAAAACTTGAATAATACGATATAGGTACCTACCTAATTCTATTGTTGCCCTGCACGTTGATGAAAAAATAATGCCTTGAGATTATATTGTTTTATTATTCACCTTTCAAGGACACTTATTTTGCCATCAAACAGGGTGTTTTATGTACCGTGATTGTTTACAACTCATAGTGAATAAAATAATTTTGCGTGGGACAGTGGGACACATTATGTATGTATATATGAATACTGTTTTAAAGAAACCATAATTCCCCAATTTATTCGTTATTGATATGTCGAAACAAATAAACTGTATATTATAGGTATAGAAATAGTAATTGTTTTCCAAAATATATATTGTTATTTGAATGTTATTAGTATTTTCAAGTAATTTTCAAATAATTATATAAATATAATATATTATGTACCTATATAATTAACAATGTTGCAAAATACCATAATATATCTTTCATCATATATGAAAAAAATATCGGCTAAGTTATTAATATGCTAAATAATATTAAAATTTAAAATATATGACTTACGAATTTCAGTAAATGTAAATTATAATTATTTACAATCAATATCGTTTTACTACGTACAGGTACTTATATATATTCATTTTCGTGTTCAAGTGTTTAACTTCCGCAAATGTTATCCTTTTAATACTCCCATATATGTAACACTAATTATATAAAAGGCAATCTACATTTTTGATTAATGTGTTTGACCAATGAGAACGCCTACTTTTTTATAATGAAATTTTTTTAAATATAAGTATATAATATATACATATGTAATGTGTATAACACATGTTTGATTTATTATTATTAATTATATTATATTACTATAGTTTTGCCCGTTGGATAAATTGTGATAGTTTTAATTTTAATATATGAGTTACCCAGCGTTATCCAATTTTGAGAGGTTTATGTTAAAGTTATTTTTAATTTTATAAAACATTTATATTTAATTATATTATATAGGTGTTAATTGTATTATATTATTATATTTAAAAATACAATTTAACCTAACCTTAGGTTGTTAGGTTTTAACTTTAAAATTGCCTATTATATTAATAACCCTTTAAAATCTGGATCACAATCATTTTGATGATGAATACATATCCGTAAAAATTTTGGGTGGCTTAAATGCGTAAATATTTTGGCTGAATGCTGGTGTATTTAAAGCCGCCCAGACAAGGGGTCATAATAATAATAATAATAACACTAATCGGAATTTTGAAGGTTCAGTCGGCAAAAACAAAAAGTTGATAACCTTTTTTGTTTTGCTTTTTTACGTTTTTTTTTGGGGGTAATTTTACACTTTTCCCTGGGCATCGAAATTCCTAGTTCCTGGTTAAGTATACTTAATCTATGGACAAATTCACAAATAAATATTTTAAGTAAATATTCTAAGTACAAACTGTATAAAGTACTTTATAGTATAACTATTGAGTTTTCTGTATTATTAATTAGAATAGGTAATAATATTATACCTAGTCTATAATATTATTTATATATTTTTTTTAAATTAAAATATTTTATGTATTAGTCTAATACATAAAATAATAATTAGAAGGACAACAATAATATTTAAATACCAATGATATCATAATATATTAGATAATATATTAAGTTAAGATTAAAATTAAATTTTGACTTTCAAAATGGATCTTTTAATAAATTATAATTTATATCTAATAGACAATTTATTTTTACACCAGAAACATAACTAATCGTTTATAAATGTGGCATAATATTCATACGAATAACGAAATTGAGAAAAATGACTGAGCTATTAAAAAGTATAGGTACCTGTAATTTTTGAGGCTACGAGTGAAAGGTAGATTAATAGTAATGAATTTACGTTAATATTTATGGATTTACGTAGGTATAATTGAATTTTAGTCAACAGTGTAATCAGCTGTTTATAATCTTATAATCGCAATGATGACGTCGATACTCGAATTAGAAAGAAACAGAAATATATAATGTAATAGATGTTTGAGTTTCTTCTACAGTTATATAAATATTGCACACGCACATTGAAAATAGAGAACACTCTATTATAAAGACTTAGCTCGTTTTGATTACAAATAAAGGCAAATATTTATATATGTTTATAGAAGAAACCCAACCTATTTTGACTAAATTTTGTTGAACCCAAACAGGAGCAGCTATAAACAACCAAATAAGCAATTAATCAAACTTCTGCAAGATGAAAATTCTTCAAAAAATACCCGTATTATTAATCTCTTTTTTTTTTTTGCTTATTTTAATATTCGTATACATTTTCAATGAATAACAAAAAAAGCTTATTGTAAAATAATAAAACATACTTTTACAAATTTTAATGAAAAACAAAATAATACATTTTATATCGCACAATTTTGTAACATACCTACAAATTATTCTATCCACAATTGCAGTCACCTAAAGCATTTCCTCGCAATAGATTCTCCAAAATCTACATTTACATTGAAACGATAACTATAAACTGTGTAAAATAAAAATTATTTGAAATATATATACCTATATATTATATCTAGATTTTAGCGTTTATATTTTATTTTGATGACGGCTTGCCTGGCGAAATTCTTGTGGGCGTTCATGGTTTGTATTTTCATATACAGTGTGTCAGTAGTGTATACCATTTAGTACCCATAGAGTATAATATAATATATATTTTATAGGTATATAAATGAAAACCACGGCTAATCGAGACTTTGTATTTAAACAATATTACAATAATGTACAATGTTATAAATTATATGCATATACGTGTATACAATTTTATATGTCTACATATCCATATGTGTGTACATTGTCATGTTATAAAGTTATCAGGGCTTGAGCTATGAAGTAATCAGCCTTTGTTTGCTGCGGTTTGAAATGATTTTCCTCACTTAACTTCAAATTTTTCTTTAAACTAATGACCTCGTGGAAGTCAAAATTTTCCTGTTCGAAGAAGTTCAGGAGGACATCCACTGCTTCCATTACTGGACTCGTCTGTATTTTTTCTTTAGACTCAAAATCGTATATAAATATATCACACCTCTAGAACAAGACTGGCACAACTCAAAATTTATGATTTTGAGAAAAAGCGATTTGAAGTTTAAAACTAAGATATTTCATGTATTTCATTACCTATGCATTTGAAAATAAAAACTTAAATACATACAAACACGCTTTACAATGTAATTTCTTCACATATTATGAAATACTCTTTTAAGCCCAAAAAGTTAGACTTTTAAAATTTTTTAAGTGAATGCAAGACTATCATATTTTGAGATGTGGCTGTATTGCGTACCCAAATTGATTATAAGACAGCCATATACTGACGCAAAACGGTAAAACATTTATATTTATAAATACAAGACTGATGAACTATTACGGCTGACACAAATCATGAAATGCAATACCGCCGTAACTCTAAATATTACCGTTTTGCCCTCGACACATCACGCGAAAATTAGTTTGTATTCAGTGCAAGAACGATTAATCGGATAAATGCATAAACGCATACTGCCACAAAGTAAATATGGCTCTGTTGCTTTGAAAATTAGCTGAAAATAGAATAATTCAATACTGGCACATCCTTTTGGTGGCGAAATGAAAAACGATATTATTGAATGTGGCGTTCTCGCAGTGTATAGTGCTTATTTTGTACCGTTCAAAAGTAGTTGCGCGTTAAGCGTCTTAACGTTTTGATGTACGACCTTTACGTGTTCATGGTTTTGGCGAATTGTATAGCTCTGTAGTACTATTATATTTTATTTCCGTTGAATATCAAATACGTTTATAAACCGTGTGTGTGTGTGTGCAGTGTACCTAATATCTATAGCAATGATGTACCTACCAATCGAAATGGCAGAGAATGTATTCGACCGACAGGTATTTTCGCTGAGTATAAACGAACGGACGAATGGTGCGGAGAGGTTAGGTTAAAAAACAACAAAGTCCTTACAACAACGTTCGAAACGTATATACTACTCACTTTTGGTGTTTCGTACAAATGAAAAATTGTACTTACCTGCTTACCTATATGAATAATGCGCGTGTGCCGCCGAGTAGCGAATCGATTGGACAGCGCGCCCCGGCCACGCACACCCACGTGTCTGACGGCGGGGGACACTCCTTCCGGTCGTTCTGCGTTAACCGATCGCAGTAAATCGCCGTATAAACGCCCACCTCGATACTGCCGACTATATTAAGAGAGTACCGAACGCAATCGTGTGTAAATACAATATATATATATATATATACACGTATTACATTGTATAAACGCTAGTACGATACACGTCGGCATTATAGCATCGTGCGTATATACGTCATGTTCTCGTTTTTCATGGATCAAACGGTCGAAAAAAAATTTCAAAAAAAAAAAAAACAAAACACCCATATATCGTATATTGTAAGAGTTAAAATAATAATAACGAATTTTCTTTCTCGTCCGGTATGTATACCAATATACGAGTATATACATATATAGGTATTTTTTTTTTGTAAATTTTAATCGGACCCGTTTTTTATGGAAACGAAAAACGATTCGTATGGCGGCTGTATATATATATATATATATATGTAGCGGGCAATGTGAATCACGAACTTTTTTTATATTTTTTATATCCCATATATACTTGATAATACCTATTATTTTTAAATGGATTCTCGCGTAGCGAGGGTTCGCCCGTTAGGTTGTAGGTCTACCCGAAGGGTAGGGACAGTATTAGACCTCTTAGATTGGTATTTTTCCCGGGGGGTTTGGGGGCCGAGCCCCCATTCGAGAGGTCCGTAGGCGACCGGAACCGGCAGGCGTAGGGAGCGGTCATTCTCGCGTAGCGAGTGTCATAAAATATAAAAAAATATAAAATTTTAAAATACCTATAAAAAAAGTTCGTGGTTCACATTGCCCGGGCAGGACCACATTGCCCGTAACATATATATTGCTGGCCCGAACAACGCGTATTTTGGATGGGAAAAAAACGTTACGCTTAAAATTCACATATAGGCACTTACCTACGGACAATATTTCTGTAAATTTATATCCGTCCCAGTGATATACTTCTTTAATACATAATAGTCGTGACAATTCTATATTACTGTTCACTAGATTCTTGCAAATATAACCTTTCGCTATACGTAGGTATCTAAATACCTATATATTCCTATTACACATATGTATATATAGGTACCTATATATAAATATATATGTATTTTTTTTTTTTTAATGGCAAAACAACAGAATCGGTCATGTATATAAATACGATATTGGATAATAATTTATGTTAAACGCAATATTACAAAACACAATAATTTATTCCAGGAATAAGAATTAAGATTAATTTTGTAAATAATTGTTTACGAAAATCGTGTAAATATATACAAATATTTATGCACTATAGCTATCTGCAACAATTATTGTACCTATCCATTATGTTCGTTTGTTTAAATCGAATTCTATACACGGTGGTCCATCGTTCGTAATAGGTACGTGTTGTTTTTAAGCAACCATCGTTTTCATGTTTTTTTTAATAGAATTTATTTAAACAAATAAAAACAAGAACATTTACAATTTCACTCGTGCACAATTAGGTACATAATTATTAAAGACTATCATCGAAAAATGCCATCATTATTGACATAAAACTTATAACACGTACGATATTTTTTTTAATAATTTGTAAAGCAATTTGGATTATGTATGATGTATGAATGTATGCATGACC
The DNA here is from genome assembly GCA_025469235.1 of Pemphigus obesinymphae. Taxonomy (NCBI): domain Eukaryota; kingdom Metazoa; phylum Arthropoda; class Insecta; order Hemiptera; family Aphididae; genus Pemphigus; species Pemphigus obesinymphae. The sequence continues at coordinate 50,989 of JAIPRL010001965.1, forward strand.
ATTAAAATTTATACGCAAAGTTCTACGTAAATATGTAGTGTAAGTACTTATGAAATATTTAGGACACTAGAACGTCTTACGGCCGAACGTCTGATCATGCTCCATTGGATATTTTCTGCATTTCTTACCGTACTAAACGAATCTAAAGTAGCCACAGAACCAGTACTCTCAAAATTTGAAGAAGACAACTGCAAACATTTGATTCAGATACTTAATGCAGTTTGACTGGTGAATGATGTCAGAGGATGAATCTCTTTACTGAACCATATTACGAAGCCATTAAATTGATCGAATACCAGTTTATAAAAAAACGTTTAAAATAGCCGACTGCCACGCCAAAGACTATAAGTACACCTCTTCCGCTCGCCAAAGTTATATTCACCCGAAAAAATGTTCTGTTACAATTTGGTACGATTTTACGTCCCGCTTAATCTAATTTTCCGTCGGAAAAAACCTCGAGTATACGTTTCATATAATATCATATAATAATTGCTGCCGATCAGAAAGGCTAAAAAAGTTAAACCATTATCCGTTATCGACGATATGGTGTAATAGGTCTTCGGGAAAATGCACTTGTATTAAAAAGTGCAATTGTGTACAGGGTTCATCAACGTTTAACGTTTAGGCAAAATGACAGACCGTGTTGTTATTGATCGACCACGCAGCTGCAGCAATCGCTTGAAATTACTGAAAATTTGCGGAAACAAAACGGAGCAGACGAGGGTGGTCAGGTATCAATCGATACCTGCGCGAAAAAAAAAAAAAAGTACGTATTTCACCGAGTGAAATGAAAACGGACAAACGATGGAAACATAGGAATTGCAGGATTGCAGCGCGTACTTATATATACGTTCGCAACCCTCTACGAGTGCATAATATTAACGTGCGCGTCGTTGGACGACCAAATGAAATGCATGTTTGTACGTATCAAAAGTGGGCAATCTATATGGTCCTAGATGATAAATATATGATGATGATGATGATGATGATGATGATGATGATGATGATGACCCGAATCCGACCGAATCTGTAGGTGTCCACAAAGGAATTCCGTGCGTTATCGCGCTGAAATATTATACGGCGGGCAAGGATCGAGAGGGCGGTGCGCACGCACGTCGTTAAATTAATTTTACACGATCCGAGCGCGGTGTGCGTGTCCGTACGATATTATAATAACTCGAAGACGACGATTATCGTATGAGCGACGATCATTGATCACACCACGGTGTGTGCGCGAGTGTCTGGAAATCGGCGGCGACGATGATCTCAACACGTCGTTGTAAAATAAAAATATAAACAACCATATAATGTACAATTTTTTATTCTACAAGGTTTCGAATATTTATAACGGAGTCATATATTTAATATATATATATATATATATATATATATATATTGTACCATTTGTACTTAATACACCGAAATTTAATGATAAATCGTTATTTTATTTATTTATGTATTCGTGTTTATTTCGAACAGATTTCCACAATCGTCAAACGTGAATAATAATTATTGTGATCGTGGGCCATCGACGATACGATCATATAGAATAATATATAGATATTATACGAATAGGCCATGCGCTATATTTATTATTATTATTATTATTATTATATAATATATTGGTGCCGATTAAAATAATATACTTGCCCGTCGTTAAAACGCACAATTATTTTCTACGCAGCTGAGTAGACAATATATACGTAGTATATGGCGAAAAGCGCAATATTTGATCCGGCGGTCGACAAAATATGGTGTTTGAAAATGTTTATCCACTCGGAAGCTCTGCATTTGTAACAATATCGTTACAACGGTAAATTACCAATTAATACGAGAAAAATTCACAAAATTATCAACGGTCTTGTGCGATTCGAAATCTGCATATTATGTATGATTTAAGCGTAAAATGATACAGTTCTCAATTTTGACAATGTTAATTTGAATCATTTTCCAATATTTCCCCTGTCTCATTAAGCCGAGTAAATACGGCGATTATTGTTTTAATCTTCTAGCTTCAATAACCTTTACATTAAAGTACAAAAATAAGTTCCCAAAAATGTTTACCTATAGGTGGGTACTTGAAAGGCAAAAGGATCCAAGTAAATTTTTCAAACCCTTTAGTAGAACCAAAATACTAAAATCCCTATTCCATACATTAATTATTGTTTTTAAGTTTAATATGTATTCTACAAATAACAACAGAATTATTATCAAATAAAACAGAGAGATAGATAACTCAGATAGGTATATCTAAGTTTTGCTTTGCAATTACTCACAAATATAATTTAAAACTTTAATGCCTTTTTAGAGGCGTTTATCGTTTGCGTATTACTATTGTTTATTTTGACCTTTTTTGTACATCATTTACATATTATTCAGTTAAATAGTTATGGTTATAGAGTTCTTAAAAAAATCGAAAAATTACCTCTAAAGATCGTTTTTTAAATGAATTTTCCATCAGAAAGATCTATACTCAAAACTTCTATTCGATTCCTTCTATCGGAAAATTGGTATTTTAGAAATAGGTAAACGGCAATACGTAAACAATAACTGGTCATTTTTAAATTTAGATCCAGTATTAATATATATATATATATATTTTATGTCCATTATCATTGCTCTGAAATAGCTTGAAGTTGTATTATAGTTATGTCTCTCACAAAAAAAAAAAAAAAAAAAAAATAGGCAAAACCTAGAAATTCTTTCACTATTCGCATAAAAATGGAGATGGGTAGTTATTTAAAGCTATAAGACTTAAATATTTTCACAGCTACATTCAAGTTTCTGTTTATAAATTATAATATTAGGTACGTACTGAAAAGGTAGATTAAATATAGGAAATTATCACAATTTAGTTAATAATCAAATGTTACCAAGGCGAGAGAATTTCGAGACTAACATTAATAATGACAGGATAACATCTCATAGTATAGATATGGCTATACTGACACCAATTATTATTATTCTATAAAGTAGCCTAGTAAAGATTTTTGTGGTCGCTATTGAACTCTTAGCTACTAGTTACAACGCTAACGCATTTAGATAAATCCTCGAGTTTTAATTTATTTATTAGCATAATGAATCTGAATAACGTATACAGATAAATAAAACGGATATTGCTTGAATTGATTCGTGGGTATATAGATCGAAGTATTGAACTCCAAAGTTATATATATGTAGGTACATACATAGATCCGTTGTTTGTAAACAATATGATATGTTATATGAATATCTAGAGGTACATAATGTACTGATAGTATTAATTATATCGATTACGTAGATAAGACAATATGTTATATTGTCAATATTAAGTATAAACAGAGATTTTTGACAATATGTAGGCATGTACTTAGGGTCTATACTTAATACTCGAACAGCTTTAAGCGTTCGTTATACCACACATACCTAATAATATTTAGATTTAGAAAGTTAAAGCACTGGAGCAATATGAAATGTACAATGTATCAAACAATATAAGCTTTTATCACGTGTAATTAATCGTATCCGCATCTAAAATAATCTGCAATACATTTTTTAAAAATTATAGAAAGTTTTCGATGTACGCTTTTCATTTAAGTCCTGTGGAAGTCGATCTGTCAGGTTGTATGCGATAAATTGGTAATAAATGTTATTAAACGAAAATCTATAATGAAATCAAGAACATTATATAATATACATATATATTATATAGCCTCGGGAATTATGCTAATATTATAATACCGTTTTCAATATTAGAGATACTTCATTAGACGATTACTGGACTTATTAAACATTCAACTAGGTATTTAGACAAGTGAACATAAATTCAGATTATGGAGTGATTACAAGACGTACCTATGCAAGTGTATGTATAATATATGCCTTGTATATGTATATAATTACTAATTTGGTATATAAAATAAAAATGTAAATGTTTACAAATAACTGTTATATATAGTTAAATCAGATAACAGTTACCTATTATAATATATATATATATATATATATATAATTTCATGCTTATCGTTTTAATAAATTGAACATTTTAATAATTAAATATACGCGTATTTACTAATTAACATACGTATAATTAATATATATTTACATGAAAGTGATGGCTTTTATAATGATTAGTAGATTAGTTTGCTTACAATTTAAAATTTTGTTGAGTATGAACTTTCCTTGATAAGTGACCTCCTACAAAAAAAATCTAATAATTTTATCTACCTACATATATTACCTATAGAATGTAAGACACATATTAAACGTCAAGATTTAAAAAACACAGTTTAAGAATGAGATAACTGCAATCTAAATTAGGAAACAAATAACCGAATTTTATTGTTACACATTGCAGTGCGATCGAATCCACAACAGAATGTAGTAAACTAATCGATAAATCATGTAAAATCGTATATTGATATTTATGTATTTTATAAAAACCGATTACGATTGTTTAGAGTTTAGATGGATAGGTACAGATAGAGTACTACACCTATCTAAGGAAAACTACCTTCTATACGGTGTTTATGACTAACATAAACCGTATACAATATGTAAACAACAGTCTGAGAATTAGAATCGTATGTGTTAATGGTGTTAGTCTGCGGGTTCAACTGTATACGTTGATTTTAGAAGGTCCGTCAACCATGATATAACAATATGAATTTATTAAATTCAATATTACCAGTACATAGTTAATTAGATTATATTGTAGCAAAAAAAAAAAAAAAAACTAGTACCTAGATAACTATTGTTGATTAAATGAAACAAAAATGTAATCTATTATACTTTTGATGTAGATACAATTAGGTTACCTACTATACAGTATACAGTATACTTACTATAGGTATAGTATAATTTCGAATAATACTAATGCATTATTAAACTATTGATCTCATTTATTATTTACATAATTTCTTATTTGCGACTTCAATTTTGTATAGCATTCAAGTAAAATTATTCAAATACTGGTTATATATATTATATTTAAATTACATTTCAAAAAGAACATTTTTGTTAGAAAATTCATTCTATAGTCGGTACCTACTTTAGAAAAGTCATTTTTCAAATGTAAAATAATAATAATAATAAACTATCTTGTCCTAGGACCGAAGTAGGAGGATGGACCAACAACATCCACCTATATCGTCGCGATATGCGAAGTGCTTGCCTGACCAAAGGTGTGCAATGGACCTCAACTAGTCAAAAAGTTTCGATGGTTTTGACGAAATATCATCTATAGTTTTCTTTGAGTATTACTAATTTTTTATCAATTTAATACATTTTGTTCTGGTTTTAGGTGATTATGTTCTTTAAATTCTTCTTTTATATTAAAATTATTTTCACATTTAAAATAATACTTATACATTGATCACATTCATCATTGAGTTTTACCTGTCCCATTTTAAGTCTTGTCACTGTTGGTAGTTCTATGATGAACTCGCTAATTTTAATAAATGGTTTTCTAGATTTTAGTGGGCTAGTTATTTGTACTTTGCTAAACATAGGATGTCTGTGGTCATTTATCTGTTTTTCCTTCTCGGCCATTGCTGTTAGTTCTCTTCTTATATTTAGAGGGGCAATCCCGCTCAAGATCTATACTTTTTTTTTATCAGTGTGTTTAACACTCCCTTAAAAAAAAAAAAACTATGGAAATAAATTTTTTTTTTTTTTCAAAATCTTAAATCAATATTGTGAATTATTATAATATAAATAGCTATAAATAGCATGTAAAATTTTAATTAATCGGGTCATTACATAGGTACTATAATGTATGATATAATTTCATGTATCTATATTTTGTTGTTAAACAGATCTAATTGATTCATTAATTTGTTTATTCATTGTATTAATAATTACAAGGTATTTACGAGTTTTTAAATCTCTACCATTTGCAGAAAGTTTATAAACTTATTCCAATTAAAAAAAAAATGATTGTTTAGTCACTATTTTTATCGAAAGACTAGGCTATACAACCACTTTTAACTTATTATTATCACTATGTGCATTTGAAAATGTTAACAATTTGCAGTCTTTCATGCACAAATAAAAAATTGAATATTGAGACTAAAATTTGGGTAATTTGGTCCTAAAGGCTAAGAAGTTGGTACTTAACCATTATTTATAGAAGTTGAGAAAAAACATAAATTAAATTTAACAAAAATTAAATTAAATTTTTATTATAATGAAAACATTTCAAATATCACGGTAGAACTAGCTTTTAAGTAATAATAAAAAAAAAAAAAAAAAAAAAATATGCATTTCTATACAAAATAAATGTACATAAGTAACTTGCTTCGTATTTTTATGACTATGTAAAACAAATAAGTAAGCAAATGCTGAAATGCTACAAGTCATCTGCCCTATAGTCATAAATTATTATGTAACATATATAATCAATGGTGGTCGGTAGAATATATTTTAAATGTATTTTTTAACTACTAATTTATGATTATAATAAAAATAAATATAAATTAATTAATAAATAAATTAAAATTATTATTATTATAAAATATAAATAAATATAATATTATAAATAAATTATAATTATTATTAATATTATTAAATAATTATTAAAATAATAAAATAAAAAATAATTAAATTAATAAAAATAAATTGTAATGAGAAAGATGTATCTGGTGCAGGGTTTTCATCCACAACACTTGGGATTTTTAAGGGGTTTTGAATAGACAATTTTTAAGAAATATAAAAAAAAAAATAAAAATCTAACAATTTCGATATATTTAAGTTTTTTTTTTTTTTTTTTTTGGCAACTGTCTTTTTTTTAAACTTATATTTACAAATTAAATAAAAAATGTAAAAACGTTAAACGTGAAATATCACGTAAATGTGACATATTACGACGTGCCCGTGTATGTCTGAATATGGCCACATGGGCAATATGCGTTCGTAGTTTGTACTCTCGCAGTGGCACAATCGTTAGTCGGTAGGTATTCGGGAATTACGAATGGGCGTAGAAACCAAAATTATTAAATTTATATTAGTTTATTTCATATAAACATATTATAATATGCCTAAATAGATTTATCTTGAGCGTCAATATTATTTGATTTTAGTATAAAGTTTATACATTTACATGGTTCAGTCCGGCCTTAAAAAGCACGCGGCCCAGTAGGACTATTCCCACCGTCCCACCTTGCCAGTCCGCCTCTGCACCAGTCAATGTTCAACTTCCTCTTTGCCTCTCTATTTTTGATATGGTATGCGAACTCTAGTGTCTTGTGAGAGTTTGGCTTAAGTGGTTTTGGTCATAGTGATCAGTTAGTGTCACTAGAGATTCCTTAATTGTTTCCTCTATTTCTATGAAATTACCATTCTTGTGCGGCTACCGTTAGATGGTCTTGCTGTTCCGCTCGGTTTCTCATCGTTTATGTAAATGTTGAAAAGTAGCGGTGCCAATACGCTGCCCTGGAATAAGCTATTATTTTGCCTTTTCCACTTACTATGTTTTCCCTGCAAAGTAACATAGAACATTCGGTCTTTTAGTAACGTACCAATTATTCTTGTAAACTACTTATAGTATTTTGTGAATTCACACGTTTTCTTCCTTAGTGGTCGATGGTTGATGGTATCGTATTATGCGCTGCACTAAGATATGTATACGATGATACCAGTGATAGGTACCTAACTGAAATCCTGTTTTGACTATTAACTTTAACTAGTCAAGTCATTAGTTCATTGACGTTTAACGTGTAACCATTTAAAAACTGTAATTCGCATAAACTTAACTGCATCTAGTTAATCATTTCATTGACATTGTCTTTTTGCCATTAACCTGATAACAAATACACTATCCTGTCCGCGTGGACCGAATGGACGATGTACAAACTTCCGCCATCTGTATCTGGACAGCTGCTTTTTAGAGATTGTTTAATGACGTCGTATTTCTATTTACTATATACACTTTTATTGTCACGGACATTTTTATCAAACGTAATATGACACATTTTATACAGATATTTTAGTAGATTACCATAATATTCCGTATAAGAGGCATATATATACCCACGCGTCTTGGTATAATGCGCACGACGGGCGGATTTTAATTTAGACATATATCAAGCAGAAGTCTGGATACGCGAGACGCACGTCACGGGTTTATAGGATAATCCGTATACAAGTGCTGTACATAATGTATATTAATTAAAATATGTAAATAACGATATAGGTACTTCAATGGATTTTTATGCAAAGCGCACAATTATGAATTTATTTATATGTTTTAAAAAATACCCACAAATTATAACGGTCACATATCACACTTCGGCGGCTGACTCGATAATAACTACGCCCATAATATTCTAGAAGTGTGTAATCAGTAAAATCACCGTCCTGAGACCGCGCGATTACTATATAAATATATTATGCACATATAGTTATATATTACCTACAAAGTTATATATTAAACAGAAATTATATGCACGAATAATAAAATACGATAATTTAGAATAAAATTAATAGGTATATGTATTTATTATAATAATTTATTATTGTGCATATAGGTACACCAGATATTTTTTAAATATCTGGTTCGTTACATTCTACGTATTAATGTTTAACATCGTATGGTAATAAAAATTACTATTCATTTGAAACATTATAATGTGCGTCGTGTCTATACAGTATGTTATTATAATAGAGGGAGTTTTTTTTTATTTTATAATTTGTATACCTATGTTGTTATAGGGATATTTTTATGGGCCCTAAAAATGTATAAATGTGTATGCATTTATGCCCTAAAATTATCAAAATGTATATTACAAATATTTTCCCAAAATGATAAGTTATTATACACTATTAATGAAAAAAAATTTTAAAAAATGTAATTAATTTAATTAATTTAAAAATTTAAAAAAAAAAAAAATGTGATCAAATTCAAAAAAACGCATCTTAATAACATTTTCTACCGGAAATTAGATAGAAGGTATACATACATAATGATTGGTTCGATTCTTCTGGTCGAAAAGTCGTTTCCAGAAAAATGAAAATAAATTAGTTCGCTTCAGAATCTAAAAGTTATGCAATAAATAATATGATTTTAAACATCTAATGGGAGTTGAAATTTTAGAGTTTCTCGATTTCGGTTCCTGTTCCGGTTTTATTATATAAACAGTCGGTTCCGGTTATTTTGTTAAAAAAAAAAAAAAAAAAAAAAAGGATTCTGCAGGTTCGTGTTTTAGTTATAACAGGTTTTTAAATAGGATATATACGTCTGTCCAATGTCTTAATATTTAACAAGGATAAAATTATAAAATAATTTATTGTAATATTAAAGGGTAAATGAATAATATTAAAGTGTTAAAGCGTTTGAATTATTTTAGAAGTTCATAAAATAATTGACATTTAATGTTGCAGACCTGTTTGTATGTAGGTAGATTCAATTTAAATGTAATAATCGGATCTTTTTAATTAGGCTCAAACTTCCAACCCCCTTAACCTAATATAAAATAATGGATGTTTCTGTTTTCCGCCAAATGACCCAAGTTTTCTTTCATAACCGTTTTCCAGAGGCGGCGCGGCGTTACAAATTACGGGGTTTGAAGCAAATTCATTTTTAGAACCATTTTTCGAATAAGCAAAAAATAAAATAAATGTCATTCGTAATTACCTATAATATTTTAAAGTTTAAAATTTAAATTTGCAGGCGAACACTTTCGTGGGGCCCTAACCGACTGCTTTGGTTGCTTTGCCCTTTCACCGGACATGCCGTTTTCCGCCAAAATAAAATGAAAATTCCCAAAGACCTTAATATTAAATATCTTAACACAATAAAATGTATTATAGGTTTATTATATCTACAATATTACGTTGTTTATAGTATATTTTAGTACCTACTCTATTATAGTATTAAATATTAATCATTTGGAGAATAATATCGCATCTTTTTATCACATCGTGATTTAAATAATGGCATTCTGATGGTAAAAGTTCATTACTATTAGCTATAGTATATATTTTTACAAAACACTTTTTATATAGCACCTGCTTTACCATGATATTCCACCTTGTGATGTGTACATAAAATTTAATTTAAACATTTTAATACATTTACCTCGGTTTGCAATACAAGTAAATAAATATACGTCAGCGGTACTACTGAATACTTAAAGCTACTTAACATTTAAAAATGTATTTAAAATCAACCACATCAACACCCATCATTGAGTACATATTTGGTTAGGACCAATTAGACTACCCTTACTCCCCTCCACCTACCACGTACATCACTACAATATATGCCATCTCACAAAACATCTATTTTTATATGTCATAATGTCACACGATTATTGTAATTTTGAGATGCCGACGTGAAAACCAGAAAACGCTCTGCATTATCATCGTGTTTTACCATTTTATTGCTTTGGTACCATTGTCCCAGACGAAATGACATGTAATTTAAATTGCTTAAATATGTAGTGTTCCGTAATATATAATTTATATAATAAATAGAATATTACATATGTTCATATTTTTATATTTATGTATACAATTTAATTATTTAAATTGCTTAAAAGATTTTTATGGGAAAATATAATTTTATTTTGGTTGAAAACAGAATATTGTATTATATATTGTATTGAATAATAATTTTAATGAACAAACCACAAACTAAATATCCATATTAGAAAATCCAAAATAATAGTTGTTTCAAATAAATCTACCTTACACAACAAAAATGTATCGTTGTGCAGCTTAAAATATTGGAAAAATCGTAGTTTTACAATCAAGTTTTTTTCTTTCTTGAAACAACTTTTCACCATACACTTAATTCAATCATTACATATGAACTCATTTTCAGGAAAAAGTGGATTATTTCTTCATAATTCCGAAAATAAATTCGCCTACGAATTTTAAATTATTAAAGGTATACCCCTTTTGTATTTTATTATTATAGATGCATTTAAAATAAAGTATTTTGACAGTTATATAGTTATGTACGAGTATATTACACCAAGCTCAGCTAAGAATCGTTTTATCACAATAAATGATTTATTAATTATTATTGCTTTCAAATACAATATATTCACAATCATTATCCTACCCGATGATTGAAGTGCTTCCACCTTCAACTGACAAAATGTTTTAAATTTTAGTACATTTATTATATTATATTTAATGCCCGAAAAAATGCATATATCTACTATATTTCGTCAAAATTCTTCCATTTTACGATGATTATTATTTATTCTGAATACATTATTCTATCACTTAATATTTAAGATAAATACCATGAATATTGAATATATTGTATATAATTATTGTACAAAATATATTAATATATTATTATTAATACATATGTGATTAAAACGAAGTTTTTTGGCACTGTTTTTTATGAATATTAAATATTAAATATATATTTAGAATTTACTGTATTAAATTATAACGTAGGTATAAATCTTCTCCAATGTGAGTTTTTAATGGTTTTATACGACTAATATGTACCTATTATTTTTTTTTTTGTAATTTATATTCAAAATTTCATTTTTTCTTGTAAATATACGTATTTTTATGTATATATTTCAAATTTATTTTTCTCGTTTAGTAAAATTGCATTAATCGTCGACACATGTTTATGATAAAAACGTGTTTAAACAATATTAAACCTATATAGATATAATTTTTTAAAAATCTTGAATATTTTATAGTTTTAGTTTTAATTAATCAAAAAATGTCGTAAAAATAGTTAAGGTGGTTTTCTTTCAAAATAATTATACACCTTTAAATTAATTATTGATAGAGCTATTCATACGGAGTGAAATCAATTTTTATATATTTTTAAATAATACGCACGACTACGCAATAATATCAAACTTGTATAGGAGATAGGACCATTTATAAAATAGTTTTAAAACATTATTTCTAATTTCTTAAAAATGTCTTTAAAATTGTATAACAGAACCTATTAAAAACCAAACGCATGAAGTCCTCCTAAATCAAATAAGTATTTAGTACGTATGAAACAGAATATTATATTGGTTGATAAAAAATGGTTTAGTTAATTAATATTTATAAGTTTAAATTAGATATAAGTCAGATGAAAACAATGAAGAAAATTAGATTAATAGTAGGTATAATTAGTCTTATATTTTAGTTGTAAGAGCTAACGGCAAGTTAGAGATATAGTGTGGCATCTATTAATATTAATAATAATCATGAAATCAGATATTGAAAACATAATTGTCAACAATGCACATAGAATATTCGTAAAATTAAAATTTGTAATCAATATAAAACAAAGAGAGTAAAAACGAGTTAATTTATAAGATTTTTTATCTCAACTTCAAGATATTTTATATTAAAAATAAAATTAGTTAGATACTGAATTAAAATACCTCTTTTAAATTAAATAAACACCAACAAGTGTTATAATAGATACTAAATAAGCCGGTCACTAAATAAACACTTCGCTCGTTGGATAGGATACTAATTATGGTAAATGTATTGAATTTAGTACTATAGTGAATTTTCGGGTTAAATTTTAAGTTTCTGTCATTTTAATTTTCCAATTTATGGTAATTTTCTGTCTTTTTTATTGTTAAAAATATTATGTATCACCTATATAGATTGTGACCATGACTAGTTTATTTATTATTTTTTAATTTATTACAACTTTTTGTGTTATTTTCTTTATAAGTTTTTCATTAAGCTTTTGAAAACTACTTATAAACTTAAAAAATAAATGGTTTGAATAAATGACCAACCATAACGAATTTCCTATCAAAAACCTCTAAAAATACCAGGAAACTCTTACATCAATTCTTCTGCCCGAAAAAATGTATACATCATCCATATCAAAACGGAGTCCTATTATGTTTCCACCTGTTTGCCAATTAGACTTTCAACGAAACTACAACTATATATAGTGATCAGAATCTCCATCGTCTCCTCTGTAACATATAAAATGATTTAGACTGAACTGTGCCTTTTGTATATTATAATATGATTAGTCTGGCTCGTTGTTATTTCCCCTGGAGATATCCAAGTTCGCTTGTCAATTTTTTCGGAACTATGTACTACTATTATAACTATCGTTTTGGTATTAAATATTAATTAATAGCAACTCATGTTATGGAGTACAAGAGCACGTGCACCGCCTAAAATTTCGGTTAGTTGAAGGGTTTTTAATATTATTATTTATTTATCAATGTTTTGTTATTTTGTCGTGCTCGTGAGTATTATTATTGTCCATGTTATCCTAATATGTACAGTGTACATAATATGTACAATGTACATATATCGTAATCACTCATCGCATCGCTATTTGCTACTGTTCCGTACATTTCATAATTGAATTATTATGAGCCTCTGACACACACGTAGTTATGTTTCATTACTTTCATTTCCTTCTTCCGATAAATATACTGTGAAAATATTATCATGTCGACCCAGTTTTCCAAATCTTATTTTGTCGAATACCATTTCGCCGAATATAGTCCGATAAAAATCCTTAATCTATAAGAACCCAATCTCAAAAAGAATATTAAGTTTAAATAAGTTAAAGTAAAAATAAATAAATAAGTAAAAACACATTATTTAAGTATGTTGGATTTGCGAGTTTCTATACTTTATTAAAGAAAATATTATATAAATCGACAAATCGATTATGATTATTCGGTTATAACTATGGTTACAATCAATTTTTAAATAAACAATCTCTCAATATAGTAACTATATGACAATTATTCTTCGTATAGAAACCTAAAACAACCTAAAATAACATTCAAAACATTGTTTTACATTTTGTAAAAAAAATACATTCCAAAAACATAAATTATAACTATTGATTGTAGCTATAAATAATAATGGTAATATTTTTTTCATATGTATTCAATAATATCCTTATCTCTATAGATATTACTAAAAAAAATAATGAAATTCAAAATGCATTTTGACTGAAGTAAGTATAAGTCCTAAAGGACACCTAGCTATATATCATGTACATATTTTCGATTAACTTATAACTATTGTTACGTTACTATAATTTTAAAAGTAACATTTTGATAGTGATGTGTATTGGAGCTAGATAATATAATAAATACAATTATTATCTTGAAAAAAGAACAACACTAAATTGTATCTAGACATAAATTCAGATAACTGAACTATTACATAGAAACAAAAATACGAATAAATTGTACTTACTTCAAATTTTTTTTTCGAAATTTATTTTACGAACTTAAATTTGACAACAAGAGAAAACTCTGTTTTGGATTATTACAGTAAATTGTACAACATAATAATATATTCTCATAAAATTCAATAATCAAAATAATTCGTTTAAATATAACATAAACATTCAAAACAATCTAGTATCATATAAATCCTTGAATATAAATAGCAAAATGATATACCTACTAAAAGATAAAAATGTAACTATGTGCGCATTAGCTAAGTTCAAGTTAGGTCTGAATAGTCTGATAACTGCTAAACTACTATGTAATTCCGACTAATAACTTTAATAACTATTTAAAAACATCTACAAGGACAATAATACACATATCTCTAATCAACATAACCCAACACATTACACATAATTATAACTGCCTAATTGTGTATTAAAAAAAAAAAAAGAAAATTAAATAAAAGGTATATAGGAGGTACCTACATTATTATGTGGTTATATCGATTCCACCAATATAGCATTGATTTCGAGAGTAATTCTACCACTACAGACTGAAAACGATCTATCGATTCTGCCATTACGATCTAAATATTTCGTTTCGTATAGAAATACAGAATAAGTTAAATATTTTGCAATACTGGAATCTTTAACTTATTTTGTGGTATAGGTTTACTATATAGTCGGTATTATAATTGATATTTGATATTTACCTAGGATTTTCATGTATTAATAAATATAGTTGTTCGATCGATAGGTTCGAATAAAGTGAAATAATTGAAACGTTATATTTGTGGATTTTATATTAGACATCGAGTATATCATATATAGTAAAGTAGTAAAAGTAGTATAAAACACTAATAATATAAATAGGTATGATGTTTGTATTGTTATATAGTAAGTATATAGTAAATAGTAAGCACCTCACCACCTGGCACATACAGTGTATAAATATATTATTACAAGTACTAACAAATATATTCAATAATACTTAGAAAAATAAACATTTAAGAGATAATAAGCTATGAAATATTGGATTACTGCGATAACATTAATTTTTATAATTTCCATATACATATTTCCTTAGGAAATATATTTTAAATTGAAGATACTTTTGACGGGAAATATTTTGACTTATATTCGTCATGAACATTGAACATATTATTGTCTAAATTTCAACTGTGAAATATTTTTTTATGACACTATAATTTGTAATTGTTATTTTCTTGTAATATGTATTTTAAACTAAAATGAATGACGGATTGATTGATCTATAAGTATATAACATAGAGTGTGAAAAAAAATGAACGAATAATATATATATAATATACATATATATATGTGTGTGTAATAATATAATGCGGATATTAAATATGACTTAAACTTAATTTAATACTTAAAAAAAAAGTTGTTTGTAAAAAAATGAAAATATCAATCTAAAACCACTATGGCTTCCTCACTCCATTCAGAATCTATAATAAGTACAATATATAAAATTATATATGACCTTAAAAAATAATGTATTTGAAAATTTAAAAAGAAATTATTGTTGATAATGATTATTTTGGTGCACAACATATGGACAACTAATAAATATATCATTTTTGGACATTTATATCCCGTAAAAATATATTCAAATTGCTGTACATACATTGCTCATATGTCTTACAATTCGAATGGCGACAACTTCCTATCTACTACAGATTATGCCCGTGAAATGTCAATTCATTCAGTCTATGCTGGTATATGCGAAATGATTGCAGCAAGTAGGATTTATCCATTTTTTTACAACCAAAATCTTTTCGCGAAATTCGGTACAGATCATTTCACGAATTAAAATTTCGTCTAACTGGGAATATTAATAGGGGTTATTTTGATGTACAGATATATTTACCTGTTTCTACTCTTAGTGTTTGACAAAATTCTATTACTATTAGTAAAAAATAAAAAGCGCCGTGCTAGGTATACAAATAGTGTAAGAAAAGATTAAATAAAGCAAGATGTATTAGTAAAACACCTGCAAGAAATACTTCATTATGAATATAAGTACATTGATGATTTAAAAACCATTATAAATAAAGTACCACAAAACTGCGAAAAATTTCAAGTGATAATTCATGCAGGCAGAAAACCTACCAAGGATCACAGAAAATGTTATAATATTGCAACATCTGACAAAATAACTTTGGTAATTATTGGAGAGCAGTTTGAAATACAAGATATTGTTATTATTCAAAGCCAAGGTAATTGACTGCACCGGATCAACAAACTTCATCGGTCTTACGACGTACTGCAATGTTCTCTTATGTTTTGTTTCAGAGAATATGGATATTCCATAGATATTTTTTAACGTGACCCAATAACAAAACTTCTTTTAAATAAAACTGTCTCTGCTGCCAATTTTTATGCATACAAAATTATGATAGAGGAAGGAGGAGATAACCATGTGCTTCGATATGGAGCTTTGTTCAATCAGTATTTAGTTGAAATGTATGCCAAAATAGAGACTGAAAAATTAAATTTCATCAAATATCATAAAAAAAAAATTTAGAGCAGATAACTATATTCATTTAAAATATACAATAGGAAAACAAAATGTTCAAACAGATCAAATTGGAAAAGTGGTAGTGCTGCCCTACTCTTTTACAGGAGGTCCTCGATATATGCATAAACGATCTCAAGATGCATTGACGTACGTCGACATTATGGCAGTTCAGATTTATTTATAAGTTTCACGTATAATCCTAAATTGAATAAGATTCAAGAAGTTTTACTACCTGGACTAAAGTATTACCATCGTCCAGATATCATTGCAAGAGTTTTCAACCGCAAAGTTAAAGAATTAATTGATCTATTAATAAAAGGAGAATTTTTCGGAAAAGTTAGATGCAACATATTATATTCGATCGAATGGCAGAATGAGACTTACCACATGTGCACATATTATTGTGGTTAGAAAATATAATTTCTCTGGATATAATAGATAAATTCGTATGTACCAAAATTCCAAATACAAAAGTAGATCCACTTCTGTATGACATAATAAAGACTATGTAGTATTTTGAATAATAATTTTCCTTACATGAAAGGTGATGTCTGTAGCAAACATTATCCAGCTGCACTACTCCAATAAACTAAAAGAAGAAAAGATAGTCATCCAAAATATAGAAGACGTTCAACTGATAATGGAGGTTTTAAAGTGAACATCAAGTCAATTTATTTAGATAATAGATGGGTAGTTTCCTATAACCCTGTTTTATTACGTAGTTTTAATGTTCATATCAATGTTGAAATAACCAGTGCAATAAAGTCAATAAAGTACATACGCAAATACATCATAGAAATCAGTGATCAAGCACCTTTAATTTAGAAAAAACTAACGAGATTAACAAATTAAAAATATATCAATGTGGTAAATATATCAGTAGTCCAGAAGCTGTTTGGAGAATTTTAGATTTTTCGATTCATAATAGGTATCCAACTATCAGTCATCTTAATGTTCACCTAAAACACGTCCTGTTCCATGAACAACAGAAAATTTCACAGAAAATAACGTAATGGAGAGGAAAACAAATACACCTACAACAACTCTTCTCGAGACTTTCTTTGAAATATGTTAAACAAATAAATTTGCAAAAACACTACTTTAGTCCCAGGTTCCTTTGTACTATGTATGGAAAAATAATACATTTTTCCGACGTAAGCAGGGCAAAATGTCTTAAATTGGGCGGGAGTCAAGAAGGATACAGCTTTGAGTAAAGTATACACCATTCACCCTAATAATGTAAAATTGTATCTTTAACTTCTGCTGCATCATGTTAGAGGACGAACATCCTGTAATATAATAAAAATAAAATAAATATAGGTAACTAAGCCAATGTGTAATATAATAAAAATAGAAGAATTACCAGTAACTAGCCAATGGGTTCTAGTTGGGGTTTATGTGTAATACGATGAAAATATAATAACGGAGGTAATACGATAGGTAAGGTAAAGTTCAAGTTCCGATACCTATCCTGTAATGGAACAAAATCAGAATGGAGATAGGTACCAAGTTGATTACCTATCTTGTAATTGAATAAAATGAAAGCGGAGATAGGTACC
>JAIPRL010001966.1:0-11684 GCA_025469235.1 Pemphigus obesinymphae
CCCTATTCCCTCTGTGTTCCCTTTCACCAAAATCATACTCTATATATTCTGTTTTACTCCTACTAATCCTTAGTTCTTTACTTTCCAGAGCTTCCCTCCACTCTTCAAGTCTACCATTCACTTCCTCAGGACTTTCTCCTATCAGTACTATATCATCTGCAAACAACATTCACCATGGTACCTCCCCCTGTATATCCTTTGTTATCTCATCCATTATCAAGGAAAATAAGTAAGGACTCAAAGCTGAACCTTGATGTACCCCTACTCTGACCCTAAAATTCTCAGTTTCTCCACACAGACTTCTCACCATTGTACTTGCCCCTTCATACATATCTTCAATCATGTTCACATACACCTTTGGTAATCCTTTCTTCATTGATGTCCACTTTAAGATTTCCCTAGGAACCCTATCATAAGCCTTCTCTAGATCAATAAATATCAAATACTATATATATATATACTATATACTATACCGACCTGTCATATAAAATATTTATGTTATAGAACAACAAACACGATATAGGTAGTTATTCCGAAATTGGTTATCTTAAATTCAGGAGAGATATAAAAATAAATAAAATCAGATCGTTAGTATAATATCTGCTAAATATTATGAAAATACGTCAATATATTGCAGTCCACACGACTATTGTTCATTTGTGCGAATTTTAAAATACAGAAAATACAATTTCTCGTCTTTTACGTGTTAACTTAACTGAATGATTATGAAAATTAACGATTAAAAGTTAAGTTAAGCCAATGATAATTTAAACTAGTTAAGTTAATTAGTTAATAAACAAATTAATTAACTGGTTGAATTAAAAAGTTAAACAAAAATTAACTTTTTAACTAGTTAATGCCCACTTTTGCACGTACCTATCCGCCAGTGGAGTAACCAAGGGGGGGATGATGAGGGTGATTTATCACCTCCCCGGATCCTATTTTTATCGCAATGGTTTATCCGATAGGTATTACCTATATAATTTTAAATTCATATTTATATTATTGTATAAATACAATATATTGTTTTGGTATAAAAATCAACATGTATCCATGTCACATATACCCTAACGAACTGAAACGATAAGTTAAAATTTCGCAGTCAAGAAATATTTCATGATTTAGTAATTCGTAACTTTTTTGTAACCACAAATCTGAAATGTGTAACTTAATTTTACTCACTAAAAATGGTTTTTATTTCCGGTTGCTAGGGTTAGCGCGCATACTTCGGCACTAGCCTTTTTAATAATCAACTCGGGAGCTTTAAACTGGTGTAAGCAGCTAGAGTATAGGTATAATTCTTCATAATTTTCGTTTTATCACGAACCCGAAAATTGTAACTTGAATATTTATCGGTTATTATATAATATACATTTGTAATATTCTATATAGTATTTTATTGTGTCTATAATTTATTATTATTAAAATCTATTTAAATTAAATCGCTAATTGTAACTTAATCTTGGAAGTATTGTTTCATCTGCATATGTCATTTAAAATACTATTTTTGATATTAAAATGCTAATACAATTTAAAAATGTGTACAATTATGAATTGTATTTACTTTATAATTATTTGTAACGTGTTTTTCGAGAACGAATTATTAGTTTTTATCTCCAGGGAAAGTGATTTTAAATATGTCCTGAAATATTTGAC
The DNA here is from genome assembly GCA_025469235.1 of Pemphigus obesinymphae. Classification (NCBI taxonomy): domain Eukaryota; kingdom Metazoa; phylum Arthropoda; class Insecta; order Hemiptera; family Aphididae; genus Pemphigus; species Pemphigus obesinymphae. The sequence goes on from JAIPRL010001966.1 coordinate 1,657, forward strand.
TTCATGTTTTCTCCATAGATAATACTTTAGATGCTGATACTCTTGTCTTTTCCTTTGCCTTCTCTCCCAACTAACTATTTGGGGTCAGCCACTCTGGTCCTACACTTCCACTTAACTCTATCTCCCGCATCTTCTTCGTTTACCCCCACTTTCCTCATATTCTCCCACTATCCACTTTCCCCCACTAACCATCACATGTTTTCATCACTTTTTTTTGGTCTTCCTGTACCTCTCTTTCCATCAACATACATTTCCTCTACTAATCTTACTGCCTCAGCTTTTCCCTCCTTAATACGTGCCCGAGTCATCTTGATCTATACTCGCTCAATTTGTCTACTATCGAAACTACTCCTGTATTACATCTTATATACTCATTCATACTGATAATCTTGTGACAAAGTAATATCCATATCAACCCCCAGAAAATTGTTACACCACTGGTACCCGCGGCCAACTTTCCGATTTGTACCACCCTTATTTGGAAATACTATAAAGATCATTAGAATACAAAACATTAAATCAATAAAAATCACAAGATAATAATGTGTACCTATGTATAATATATACTAGGGTGGTTCTTAATCAATTGATATAATAATACATTTTTTTAATTTTGTTTGCGGCACCTCCTATTTTTTTTCTACTCTTGGAAAATAATCTATGTAAAATATTATGTCGATAGGTCAATGATAATCCATGCCCCAGATATTTGAAATTTAGCATAAATGACTTTTTTTTTGGAGAAAATCTAGTCTTTTGCAGGGCTATAGTATATAAAAGTAAATAAAAGTATAAACAAAGTATGTAAAAGACTAGTATATATAGTATATAAAAATTATTGTTTATGATTATTGAGTCGGGATTTATATGAATTTTCATATATATATATATATATATATATTTTTTTTTTTTGAAAGTGCAGCTCAATGGGAGTAAGAAATGGCAGCAGAGAATTCATAACAAAAAAGTTTATACTTTATAGTGCATATAATTTTTGGGTACGGACATAAAATAAAAATAATAAAAAAATTCTTACTTCGCTCAGAATCTAAAAATAGTTATTGTTGTTTAAAAAATGAAAAAAAATTAACATTTTAAAACTTCAACAACATTTTTAAAATTAATAAATTAAAATACACGAAACGTAGTTCCTCCGAAATATTCTCCTCACTCGATTTTATAAGTTTTATAACCCTAAAATATTTTATTTGAACCGGTTTTAACAGATATGCGTAAACACTAAACGACCAAACATGTTTCTACCATTGAAAAACATTGATGTAGTGTCTGTTTTTTTAATGAAAGTATTGAACTTAAAAAGTTAATCTAAATGCTAACATAAATGCCTTGCAGTTAAAAGTCAATAGTTAACAAAAAATAATTTCAACTCATTTAATTTAAAAGTTAAAATGGAAATAAATATTAACACAACTAAGTTAAAAAAAAAAGTAAATAATTTTATTTTCGATGAGAAAATTATAATTATAATTTTAAAATAATTCAAATGTAGTGTAATCAATTTGACCCGAGTTTACCTTTTAATACATTAAGTATCCATTTATTAATAATCAAAAGTTTTATTCAAATTTCGACTAAAATGTGTAGAATAAATTTTCAAAAATCGTTAACTATTGACTGCAGGACGAATATGCAATTCAACTGTAAAAAGATAGGTAAATATAGACAATTAAACTGACAATAACAATTAACTATAGTCGTTTTTAAAAGTTTAAAAATGATTAACTTATTAACCTATAACCTTAACTTTTTAACTACCATTATAGCTAATTACCATACCTTTGTACCTATATTATTTAATAAATAATACAAGTATTTCTGGGTTAGATTACAAATGTATTTGTTTTTATTCATTCATTTATTTATTTATATATATAATATGCTTTTATATAATATAATACTTTAATTAAATAACATGTACTTATATATATATATTTTCTATACAAATATATAATATTTAATATTTATATTATGATTAATTTAAAATTAAATATTACTAAATACACTTTGATGGTCTACACGTAATCATTTGTATATAATATATACATATATAATCAACGTAAACTATATAATATATATGTTTTTTTTTTAAATATTATGTACATATACTAGTAATAACTAACATAACCGTACTATCTAATATAATAAATGTCCGAAATGTATAAAGTAAAACTTATTGTAAAAAAAAATTGGTAATAATGTAGAAAAAAAGAAATCAGTACCGTCGATTTGAATCGTGGTGTTGTATAATATCCCAGTTTAAATATTAATTAATTAATAACGTAATAATTTATATATTAATTAATATAAAAATTAAACTAATTAAATTATTAATATTACAATTATTATAGGTACGATATATCAGTTCAAACCAATAAAATACGTATAAAATATCATCAAAAAATAAATAAATAAATAAAATCACTAAAATATTTAACAACAATATTATAACCGACACGGAAGATTCGAAATGAACAACAGGTAAATTATAGTGAACAAAGTTTAGACATTATCTACATATTTTCTACGTTTAAATTCGTCGTTTTGGTTTCAACAAAAAAATATACATACTATACCTATATCTATAATATATATTATCATCACGTATCTCAAAATCAAGATTACAGGAACTGGTGATGGAAATAATGGGAAATAGGTAGTGAGCCAGGGTTTTTTGGAGGGGGGTGAGAGGGAGGAGTGAGAAAAAGGGCCTAAAAAAATTATTTATAAAAAAAAAATATGTTTATAAAATAAGATAAAATATAAATATTAAATATATATTATATATTTATAAAAATATTAACAGGTTATATATATTTTAATATTATTGCCGTGTGAAAAAAATATATATACTATATATTATAATAATATTATACTCAAATCGACGATAAAAATGATAAATAATAATGATAATACGTATATATAGTAATGACTATATTTATACATAACTGGACGTGGAAGAATCGGCAAAAAAGAAAACAGAGTATGTGTGACGTGTTTAGGTACAATATTGTTATACGTATTTTAAACAAAAAAAATTTATACATAATATTAGTGATGTTATACGAACCTGAACTTGAACTATTCAAGTCCTTCGCTACGAATTTTTATGTCTTCGATTCAATTTTCAGACCAAATTATACCTAAAATTACGGGCGTTTGGTTATGGGTTCGGAGATTTGTAATTCTCCGTTCGTTTTTGAACAACCAGAGTTGGATAGTTGCAGAGTTCGGTTCGGTTTGGTTCGTTACATCACTAAATTATAATAATATAATAATATATTATATTACACGTACATTTTATGGGTATCTATATAATTATACATCCGAATAAGGAACTCTCTATAATATATTACTCGTTCACAGTCGTATTTCAGTAGAATTATAAATTATAATTTACAGAAATAATAATAATTGTACGTCAAACATATTGTTTTTTTTTTTTTTAAAAAATCTCACTTGTACACGTTATAATACAGTGCGATAATTGATTTATTTTTTTCATTTTCAATAATCGTAAACACTGTAAGTAGGTAGGTACGACGAATCCATTGATGATGTTTATAACAATGATTATTATATTATACAATAGTGAATAATTATTAGCGTATGTGAGTGTGACAAATACAATAGTTATAATTGCAATAATAATGATACAATACAAACAAGCCTAAATAAAAATCAGTCCATTCGTGTTCCGGTAAATATTGATCGTGATAATATTTTGACTTTCCAAATATAGGTGCCTATATTATCGTTTGTCTGATGCATCGTATATTTCGTTGCATAATCAAGTTATTAGGTACTTAGGCAATGTAATATTTACATAATATTATCAAGATATAACCTATACTAATACTCTTATGCACATGCGATTTGTGAATATATTATTATTATGTGTGGGTCGTGTGTTATGTGTGTGTGTGTGTGTGTGTGTGTGTGTGTGTGTATAAGGCCGTAATTACAGGAAGGGAGGAGAGTAGAGATATAACCCCTCTTGAGCTATAAGTTTTTGAACGGAGTTTTAGAAGCTACATAATTGATTTCCGATGATATGTGTTTTGTTGTGGTTAGAAAACGTGTTCAAAAAATGTCATCTTTCGAAACCCCATATCTGTACAGAACACAAATCATTGTTTTTTAGTTCTCGTAAAAAAACTTCGAAAAATTACCAAAAAAAAAGTACCATTTTTTTTTAAATAAAAGTAGGTACATAAGGTAGTATATAGTTATTAAAATGTATAGTTAACGTGATAGTCAAAGAAAATGTTAAAATATTTAAAAACGTATTTAGAAAATAAAATAACGTTTTAAAATGTTACATAATATAATAATAATATTATATTAAAAACATTTTACAAATATTATGTATAGGTACTTAACGTTAATTTTCAGGAACAAAAATGTCCCTAAAACGGTTTTTTCGAACATTATTTTAATTTTCGAAAATGTTTGAAGAGTATAGATGTAAAAATATATCTATTTGAAAAAAATTATACGTTTAATTTTATTAAATTTTGAAGTTTAACTCGGGAGATTTAAAAATGCAGTACGAAAAGATCATGGCGTGTTATATGGACAAATATAAAGTAACAATATTCATATAAATACAATTAAAGCCGGTTCATAAAAAACAGGTTAAAATATGAATCCTTTGATTTCAAGAGATGATATATAGTATATTCAAGTGATATATTCAAGTTTTTTATACTAAAATGTATATAGTGTTTTTTTAATACATTCAACACTTTGTAATCCAAAGTAGTTAAAACATAATGTGATATTCTTAATTACGCCATTGCCGTGTATTATCGTGTGATGAGTGTGTGTATGTGATGAGTATGTGTCGTGTGTGTACGTTGTGTGCAGTGTGCATGTGCACATCATGAGTTGACCCAAAACAACAACGATGAAGCATTTGCTAAAAAAAACCACGGGCATCAGTGATGTTGATGGTTCTTCTTCAGGAACGGCGTCAACAGCCACACGGACGCGCCGAACAGGAGTATGATGCCCATGCCGTGGAACACGGGCCTGTACGAGCCGATCGTCTCGAAAATGTAACCGGCCACGGGAGGCCCGATGAGCTGCATGAGCCCGTTGCAGAACAGCGATATGCCGTACGACGAGGACAGCCGCTCCTCGCCGAGCATGTCCACCATTATGACGGCCGTGATGCCGACCACGACGCCGGAGCCCAGGCCGAACGCGGCGCACGCGCAGCACATCGTCAGGTAGTCGTCGGCGAACGGAAGCACGAACAGCGCTACGCCCGACAGGACGAGGCCGCTCAGGTAGTAGTACCGTTTGTCCAGCCGGATCCAGTCGGACAGCGTGCTGCCGCCGACGCGGCCGACCAGGTCGAGGACGGCCACCACGGACAGCAGGTACTGCGAGCTGCTCTTGTCGTGGCCGACGCTGATGGCGTACGACGGCAACAGGATGGCCGAGTTTGTGTAACCGATGGCCGTGGTGGCGTTCGACACGAGTATGACGATGAACAGCGGATCGGACAGCAGTTGCAGGGCCCCAGCCATGGTCTTCCGGCGCGATGAACCACCGTCGGTGGCCACCGCGTTCTGCTTGTTCTGCTGCTGTCCGGCCCGCTTGCGCTGCTTGTGCTGCTGCTGCTTCGGTTGCGACTCCTCGTACAGGCTGACCAGCGTACTGCCGTGGAACGGCGTGCTGACGTACCGCAACGACGACAGCGACGCCCCGTTGGCCGCCTTGTACCGGCCGTCCGCAGAGGTGGGCATCAGGTGGTGGTGATGGTGTTCGGCACCGCCTCCGCCGGCGCCGCCGATCGTCCGCAACAGGCTGCAACTGCTGAACGCCAACTTGGGCGAACCGGACGCGGCCCGGGCCGTCCTGCTGTTGACCGACGCGATCACCTTGACGCCGCCGCCGGCCAACAGGTACCGGTCGTCGGCCGGCATCTTGACGCTGGACGCGTTCAGCTCGTTGACGATCGCGTAACCGTTGAGGTTCTGCGCCAGCAGCGACACCGTCTCCTGCAGCCGCCCGTCGCCGTCACCGTCGCCGTCGTGCGCGTCACCGCCGCACCGCAGTTCCGTCAGACTGTTGCCGCCGGCCATCGGGTTGGCCACCGGCCGGTCCACCGTGACCGCCGACCCGGTGGACGCCGCGTCCGCGTCGCCGCCGCAATCCGTCATCAGCCCGTCGTCCGCGTACTCGTCGCACTCGTCCACGTACCGCCTGACCATGTGCCGCTCGACCGGATGGTACAGCAACGCGCCCACCCACACGTTGAGCGTGAGCGCCCCGAGTATCAGCACCACGTCCCTGCGCCACACACATAGCATATATTGTATTAGGAGAGGGGGTTTAAGTTACAGCCGGCGACGCGGCCATCAGAAACTTCAAAACGAGAGTTTTCGGACCGCCACGTATCGGTTGTGTATAATGTGTGTGCTCGTGTGTGTGTGTGTGTGTCAGAGGATATTTTGTTGTACTTGTAACCGTAGTCGTCGATCAGGTAGCCCAGGAACGGTGGCAGGAACATGGAACCCAGGCAGCTGCCCGATATGGCCACGCCGTTGGCGAACCCGCGGTACTTGACGAAATACGAGGTCACGATGAATATCCCGGGCGGGAACGCCAGACCGGCGCCGCATCCGAACATCACCCCGTAACTGAAACACAAAAACGCATCGCCGTTAGTAAAATAAAGGGTTTTTTTCACTGTTTAATTGGCCAACGGCCGATAGCGCGAGAACTACCGGGTGTCTGTAGTCTGCGTACCATCTCTTATCTTCTGGGTCCGTTCCCCCCCCCCTATCCCACGTCCCAATTCCCCTAAACTAGTGGTTCACGTCCACTGTCTCGCGCCAGTACCTCACGGCCACCACGTTGCAGCAACCAGGTGATTTACTTTCATATACGGTGTGTTTGAGTTAATGTTGAATAGCAATAAAGAAACGCACTGGAATGGAGACCTGATGGTAAAAGACCGCTGAATTGAAGCGGGACCTCCTGGTACTAGGAGTTGACAAACCAATTTGCAGGTCGTGTGGAGTAACGATAGGTCTTATTGGCTTTTGAAATCGAATAACAAGACGAAGGAACTATTGTAACCATTAAAAGATCATCATAACAGTAGGAAATAATCACCAAAATTGAACAAGCCCAGGAATGTATTCGTAAAATCGCATTAGGACCGGACACTAGAATTGCGAATGAAAGTAGTAGAGTTTTACATATTTTCGTCACTATATTACGTAACGGAAAACTGGATCTTAAAGAAAGACACTATGTAGATAATTCACAATTAGAAGCGTTTGAAATGTGAGCATATCAAAGGATCTAGCACAAATCGTGGATAGATTAATTGCCGATTGGCATAGTTCTAAAAATGATGAAATAATCAAATAAAGTAAGTAAATAACTAAGCATTGATAATTGGGTTATGTGATGATAGAAATAAACATACGCCACACGCAACAACTTATAATCCAAGGAAATATTAAGAGGAAGAGAAGCGTTGGAAAGCAAAGGACATCCTGGCTTCGGAATCTTCGGGACTAGATTCGATGTTTGCAATTCAAAAGTAGACGTAATTAGTATGATCATCAATATTCCAGAAGAGACGGCATTAAAATAAAAAGAAGAAGATAGAAGACAACACTAAAATTATTTCTATTGAAGAAATATTTATATTTTAAGTGACAAACCATCGTAAAACTGTGAAACATGGTAAAATTAAAAGGAAAATGAAGAAAATATGACCTTTGAAAGAGAAATATTCTTTCAAGGCGTATAATATGGTCTTTCTATATATAAAAATGGACAATTTAGGGAAAGTATCAACAGAAAGGTGTATAATATAGACGCCCATTTAAGAAATGAACAAAGATAAATGGGCTGTCCACGCCTGGAGATAAAAAGATAGATGATGTTCAAAAAGTTGATGAAACAAGAAAAGATCCAGAAACCGTCTAAGATAAAAATGGCTATATAGTATATAGATAGAATATAAAAACGAATCTTTTGGAATACTCCCAAAGTATAAATTGGAAGATAGTGAAGGCAAATATAGATGAAAAAGAAATTGTCTTGGAGTTGGTATACCTACGCTTTGGCGATAAAATCACCGATAAATCATCGTGGCATTCGATTTATTCGTACGTCATATTTTTAAAATTTTAAGAACCTCATGGGAATATTACTAGGAATTACACAGAAATCTATCTAAAAAGGATTTTTTTAAGGATATGAAACGGTGACATGTGGAGACGATCACATTTAAAATACGTACATCGATAAAATAATAATCATCGTGAAAATTCACTGTAAATAATCGACGTTTATAAAATGTTAATGTTCAAATTATATGATAAGATTTCTGAAATTGTGTTTGGAATACCAATTTAAATTTAAAAAAAAGTCTAATGATAAATTATAGTGAATATTTAGAAAATATATAGAGAAAACATAAATCAATATAGAGATAATTTGATTCTTTCGATAAGACTGCTCGTTTCTCGATTGTTTTTCGTCGGATAAATTTTAATCACGATCGGAGAATTCAATGGAATTCGTTTCACACAAAGCTAACGGATTTTTGTTTTAACAAACATTGAATTGTATATTATCCATTTAAATGTAATTTATTGTATTTTTAGTTTAACTTTATATGTATGTTTCACAGTTCTCTCAAAATATACAAATAAATGCAAAAAACTACAGATACTTAGTAACATGTTTTTATTTTCGTTCACACGTCTTTTAATCGGACTTTGGAGGTCCCGCTAAATGTATTTTACGATTGATTTCGCCGTCTCGAGGAATTAGGAAACTCTGGAGAAGAAATATACAGCAATAATGCCGTTCAATTTCGGGATAAGATTTGTTAAAAGTCATACAGTTGGATTTGTTTTAGATTAATAAACGTTGAAAGATACAATATAAACGATGGAATTTTTCGTAAAATTATATGAATATATGAAAAGATTTGATTTTAAAATTGAAAAAAAAAATACTCTAAGAAAAAAAACGAATTTTTCAATATACAACAATTATAGTGTGCAAGCAACACCGCAAATTATATGAAGCTAACAATAGGATACAGACATATACAATACCTATATAATAGTATTCATAGGTCATATAAATCATAAGAAAATAAGATAGATGAAATTACTTTTAACTCGGTATAAATATACACAGATTTACATAATATTATATAGACACTTAATGTCAATTTTGTCAATTTATTTTATAATTACGCAATATTTCGAAAGCTAAGTATAATTATTGTTTGGTGTCGTTTAAAGTTTTATGCTTTTAATGCACGCATAAATTATCAGTGAAAACTGTATCTATAATATTATGCTATTATAGTATACGTATGATACATAATAACCAAGTTATATGAAGTGATAGATATTGTTACTATAATATAATACTAACTTTAATCTAATGAGCAATGATTCAATTTCACGGTCAAAATAATCACTAATATTATGTATACAGTCGTTAAAAATCCAGATTATCCAAACAAAATATTTTTTTTTTCATTTTAATCTTGGGGTATAATTTATTTACCAAGACTTTTTCCAATTTTTTTATTCGTTAGATTTTTAAAAAGAGTGACAAGATATATCTACATTTTTGCACATTATATTAGACTTGTTAAATTTGTTCTCGATTGATACCAAAGACATCTTAGAACTTGGTAATTGGTATTATCAAATTGTTTTATAAAGCTGTAATTTTTTAAATTACGAGTATAATGTATATAATTATATATACATTTTTTTTTTTTTTTTTTTTGTTCAACAGATTTATTTCTTTATAGCCATTTGACTAAATATCAAAAAATATATTCTGCATTCATGAGTATAAAGTACTAAATAAATAAAATATTATAATAAATCAATACAATTTATTATTTATTTATTTATTTATTTATTTATTTGTAATTAACGCCAATCGGCAATTATAATAATGTACATTGTATATATATATATATATATATATATATATAGATT
>JAIPRL010001966.1:11784-69179 GCA_025469235.1 Pemphigus obesinymphae
ATGTATGAAGCATATGATAAAAATTTGTTTTGGACCCGCTCTAGTCTCAACTGATCTTTTGCAAGATAAGGATGCCAAATAACACCACCATACTCTAGTATGGATCGAACTAGGGAACAATACAGGGATTATACAATTATAGATAATAAATTAAACTAAAACCATTTTGGATCTTGGATTTTTTTTTAAATGTTTGTTTTAATCGTATTATTGTCAGACTAACTATAATTATATTATTAAAATAATTATTGAATAATTATTGTACAGTTACATAATGTTTTTAAATTGAAACTTTTTAGTTTTTAATATATATTCTTTAAAACCAAAAGGATCTAGTCAGAGAGTATCAAAATTATGACTTCACGATTTGTATATAGATTTAGAATCTTTGATTCTCTGTAAGTCGTTAGTCATTTGAAAATGATGTGAACTATTCTTAAAATGCAATAATGAAATATTTTTTTCCAAAATTTGTGATTTAAAACAAATAGAACTTTCGTTTTGTACTTTGTATTTAAATTTACAATGAAATTGGTCAATTGACCATCAATACCTACGTTGACCTTGTACAATTTTATGTAGAACACTGAGAATATAATTTTTAACGATTTACATAAATAATAATATTATTATTAATTATATCGGTACTATCGTGTTGTTGCTACAAAAAAACGATCTTAATAGGTAAAGAGAGTTATATCATTCAATAATATATGATGATTTTATATTTCAAAGTTTTACGTTAATTTTTAAATTACATAATTAATATTAATTATGCAATAATAATATATAGAAATAATAAGTAGCCACGCACGTATTTAAGTAGTTCAATATATAAAATTTAGAAAAATTGTGTTCACATATCACAATCAAATTATTTACCTATACTAACTCTCGGTTTTAGATTTAGATTTATAGAATATTCTTAGTAGATAATAAATATTATATTCTGTATACTTGTATACATAATAAATTAAAATATCAAGGTTTTTTAAGAATTTTTTTTTTCAACTTTGTTGAAATTATAACTACTTTGAATGTATAATATATATTATAGGTTCCTACGTTATATATTATGTTATGAAGATTTTATTATATGTAATACTTTATTTTTATTAATATATTTACTGCGAAAAAAAATATTATAAGTTCGCGTGATATATTTAAAGTAGGTACCGATCGATTAATAATTATCTTTATAACAGACTCAGCAGGTCATTGCTATATACGTATAATATTCAATGAAAGTATTCAGAATTTCGTAAAATTATTTATTTAAATATATATCAAACTGACTTCAAGGCAATTCAAACATATTAGTGTAATAATATCATATATCGAAATAAAATAATAAAAAATATAAATTTTAAATATAAAAATATTCAAGACGAATTCGTTTTTATATTCTGTTTGATATAGGTAATGATTAACTATAATTTATAATTTATATAAATATTAATATTTTTTGTTACTGTATTTAGATATATAGGTATACATTAAAAATGTTCAAAATGTATTATTATATCATAGCTGATCAAATGTATAAGTAATAATAATTAATCCTAACTTTAACTTGTTATCGTATACTTAATGTTCCCAAAATGTTTTTAATTGTATTTTGCTTATAAATTATTTTAGTATAAAAATGTATAAACTATATTTGAAAAATAAACAATATTTTATGTATTCACATTTGTAAACGAATCTCCAAAAATCTATCGAATTATATGACCTTGACTGTTATACCATTATGGTCTATCTAATATGTTAATATTGTCAACTTTGAGTTAATTGTAAATAATAATAGAATAAAATAGAAATCAAGTGAATTTGTCCCAAAAGAAAATCGAAATTTTTGTAATTCTATAGGCAGGCACTTTTACAATTTACTCGTTTAAGAAATAATAATTTATAAACGATGATATATTAAATACATTAAAAAAATAACCAATAATTAATACATTTTTAGGCGGGTACCTATTTTAATTCACTCCATTTAGATTCTGAGCGAGGCGAGGAATATATTGGTTTTAATATAATATGTTTTTTATTGCATATCTTTATACATTTTATCGGGTAGAATAGGAGTCGAACAGGAATTTTTAAGTAGAGATTTTTTGACAAAAAAATTGATTCTATAAATGGTACTTAAATGGGCTGATTTTTTTATTTTCTCAGTAGTTTATTTAAGCGTAAAGAAAAATTACCTTTTAGGACGGAAATATTTTATAAATTAAGAGAAAATAACAAATAAAATTATCATCATTACTTATATAAATATATATATATGTTTTTTATAATATATCATATTTTACCAAGAATTGTCTTTTGAATGTATCTTTTTACTTTCAAATTTCAAATAATAATAATAATAATGCACTATTTCCTGTCCAATATATCTATTGATGTCCGACCATTTGTATCTGGCCGATTTTTTTATTATTATAGAATTGTAAACCTAATGAAGTAGAATACTTTACCGAATTTCAAGTCAATGACTAATAGTTTTAATAAAATTCATTCATTAGAAGAAAAAGTATATTTCGACATACATTCAACGAAGGATGTAGGTACCTATATATTCCATGTAAATAGTAAAACGTGCAATATAATCATCGTTTTTTGAGATCCGTAAGAACATGAAAAATAAATAAATAAACATTCATTGGGCATATTATTTGTCGAAAATAGAACATATTATGTACACATAAAAGTTAGTTGTAGATAATATATATTTTAAAATAGACTGTTTACTATATTATATACCGTATATTATCAGTAAGTATATTGCTATTTAAAAACGAATATCAAAAAACGTATGACTGATAACATTCTCTTTTAAAGTATAATATGCAATATATACACGAGTTATACAATAGAGTGTATATAAGAAGAATACGTACAATAGACTTAAAATATACATATACCAACGAGAGATATGCAAATGTGTTTTTAAATAAATAAAACCTATACCTACTCTTGTTTTGGTAGGTACGTGCGAGATAAAACCACAGAGAAAACGAGTCGTGGTGCTCTTATAGTGAACAATAACTAATTTAAATACTTGCCTGAAGTAAAGAAATGTGATAGAGTCAGCGAAATAGCACAGCATCAAACCTAGAGATGCTAGAGTGCCTCCGATCAGTGTCACCGTACGATACGAATATATTGACGACAGGTAACTCGAAACAGGACCTAAGAAACATAATGTGTAAATATTATTATTATTATTATTATTTTTAGCAGATTTTTTTAACCATTTACAGTTTAAAATTCTTAAAATTAATAAAAAAAAAAAAAGATAATGTATTATTTGCGGGTCGGAATAAATGGGAACCACTACTATCGCGGAGTGTTGCTAAAATTCCATGACTGCGGGCGCCGGGCCATCTAGAAACTCGTTAGACAAAACTAGTTCGTTTCGTTAGAAAAAAGTGCTTAAATACAATCATATTATAAGATTTGTACACGCATTAACTCGTCTATAGGTACTTCGAAATACAAGATATATTTCCAACATAAAATATTATATCAAAATATACGTACGACAATTTAATTTATAAAAGTCGTACTTATAATATAAGTATATACCTATTTCATTTTATTATAAATCATAATAATAATATAAATTTATTGATCATATTTTACAACCAAGTTGTACATTTTGAGAGGAAATTTTTTGGGTAGAAGGAGTCCAGTAGAAATTCTTGGGTAAATAGCTTTTTTGTTTTGATAAAAAAAAAAAAAATTCATCCGAATATCGTTCGATATTGCTTTCTAGAGGTTGTTTTTAATGATTTTCCCAGTAGGTAATTAATAGTGATCTTAGCGTAAATAAAAATTACTCAATTTATAACGTAAAATTTTTATAAATGGAAAAATAATAAATTAAGTTTCCATGGTTACTATGAGTATATAAGTTACTCAATAAAACGGTCAAATTTTTCTTCCCGTTATAGTTATGTATATCACCCAGAGTTCTACTCAAAATGTTGTATAGAATGCAATGATTTATCGTTGCTTTTAAATTTAATATATTCCACTAGGTACCTAACGAGCTAAGTGATTGCACCCCCTACAATTACCCCCTTTTTTATTATTATTTTGATGTTATTAATACAATTATAATGTTTTCATTTTATTTTAATTTTTAACTACAACATATATGAAACATTATGTCATATTACATTATAACTGATAGTTTATAGATTATGCCAGGGCGGCATTATTGATATGTTAGCCGCAATGGGTGTTCGAACTTAGAAGAGTTTAAATTTGAGTAATTCAGTATAGTAAATTTTGTATAGTAGAGTTTACATATGAACAACAAAATTATTTTAGTGGAGTATACCTACGTTAATTGTCTTTTCACCGGCTTAGAATGACGAAAAAGCATTTTATTTGGGTAATTTTGAAATTTTACGGATAATCATTTTTAAGATACAATCTACAATATTTTTTATACAAAATATAATATTTCCGTTGTATATACCTATTGATTTAGTTTTCAATATGGATCATGGACTTAAAGTTTTCGTATTCAAATATATATTTCAAAAATGACTGTATAAAAAAAATCAATTTTGAAAAATATTGAATTTGAAGCCAGCGATTTGTAGAGCAACAAATAATTATTCGATGTTATAGAAAAAATACCTTACTGAGAATATATCTTGCGTAGGGCATCGCGATTATATCGATTAATCGATGTTTTTTAAAAAAAAATTATAATCGATTAATCGGGCATAGATTATCGATACATAGATGTATCGAATCATCGATTATCATGATAAACAAATATATATCTACATAATATGTAAATACTTATAAAAAAGTAGTAAAAATAAATAAAAATTACCTAATACCTACCTACCTATTTTAATTTATTATTGTTTAATTTTTAATTAGTTCTAATTTATGTCATTATATTTCATTAGCTTGAATGCAACTCCTTTTCAGTGATACTACTTATAAATGCAACACCTTATGCAGGGTAATTATTTCTAAAATACGTCACTTTTCTATAAAAAATTACTATTTTTTAATTAGTCACTAAAAGTTACTACTTTGAAATTAAGTACCTACCAAAAAGCCACTTTTTTACAATTTTACTTAAACATGTTAAACATTCAACATTTTTAATTTTTGATCCACAAAATGTCAACAATTAATTTCAAAAAAATGTAGTTGTTTAAAGATTTTTTTTAAAAATTGTGTACTATCTAATAATTATATAGTTTCTATTTTAAATCTGTTCCTTGATATCACTGCAAAATGATCCTAATAGAATGGTCAATGGAAAACCTTGAAAAAGAAAGAAAAAATATATAAAAAGAAAAAGAAGTAGTTTTACGAAAGAAAATTGATTTGCTGACCAATAAATTGTAATACTATAAAATTGTATATACGTACTTACAGTGAATTCTAGGTTAAACGATAAACGTTTTTGACAACAAAGTTTTGAATATTTATTTAAAGTAATAGAGCTTAGTATAAAAAATCTATTTAATAATATCATGAATTAATATTTTATAAACAAATTTTTTTTAAATTATGAATTATAATCATGATAAATGATTAGTTTTTGAATTAAGCAAATAAAATATACCGTTTAGTCATTATTTGTTCACTTGTATTAGTATTATAAGTCACTTTTTTCACGTTTTTTCACATCTTGACTTTTCCTAAACCCGCTTATGATTGTGACACCTTGTAAATTTTTTTGAATAAAACTTCTTATTTATATTTAAGTATTTTGGAATTACTTTTAAGTATAATTATCGTATATTTCGGCTTATATATATTTTTAAAAATACTGTTGATTTGTTAACGCTCTATACCTCAACCTTATCGAGATGATAAAACAATCAAAATTTCTCGTATTTATACTATTCAGATAACGGACAACACTACATCTCTGCAAGTAATAAATAAGTAATATATACTTATATTATAGGTATAGGTATAGGATGAATACGTGTAATGTGTATGTAAGTCAGACGTGCCCGATTCGAGGACAAAGAAAGGTTGTCCATGGTCTATGATCCATGTCTATGGCGTCAATTAACGTCAGGATAGATCGCGAAGGCCGATTTCGAGAATTAGGGGTGATAAGACGAAAGTGCGGGAATACATTAAGCGATAACGAATGGAGATGGCACGGTTTTCTTCCATGAGAATACATATTGGGATGAACACAGACATTATTCATTAACACTGCAGTTAATTAATTTATTCGATATTTGACAACGATTTAATCGAGCCGAATATTCGATATATCGATTAATCGACAAATCGTGATGATTAATCACGATACATATCGAAGGATATGATAATCAAGGGATCCAATACAATCGGCTCAAAGCTAAAAAAAACTATCGCCCAGCCCTAATCCTGCGTATATATTATACAATGACGCGAGTATACGATCATATAGAATCAATTCGAACCATCAGCCATCGTATTATAAATTATTCATAATAATTATTTTTAAATTAATTATAAGCTATATGTTATATGATATTGTATATCTGAACCAACGATCTGCAAGAAATTTTATAGTTTTAATTGAATATATATATATATATTCCTATATTGTTAGTTGTTACACAAACGTCCGAAAAATCGAATAAGAAAAATAATTTTATATAGGTCAAAAGCGCGTACGCGGGTTGCTATAGTATGATATTTTAAAGTTTTATATCTACGAAAAGAATTGTATTTTACGAAGAATTGATTCTATTTTAATTCTTATTAAACAAATTTTAATTTATACAAACTCAAAATATTTGTATAGGTAGGTATTTGAATAAATATAATATATGATTGTATATTATAACATACGAAAACAATATATTATTATGTATATTTATCTAGAATTTATAAGACATTTTTTTAGAGGATATTTCAGTATAATACATATACGGATATTTCGTATAATAATTGAAAATAACTAAAGATATAAAAACCATATAGTTTATTGACGTACAGAATGAGAAAAAATAGTTTGTTAAAATTGCAAAATCGATCGAATTTTTATGTTATTTAGAGGTTAAGAAATCAACGCAGTAAATAAACGACCAAACGTACTTAGAATACGTCATGCGTTTGTTAAAAATATCGTACTATTAATTTAATATTAATTAATTCGTATTATAGCTTGAGATTTTGGAATGTCATCCTAGAAGCAAATTATCGTAAAACAAATTTAAAAAGTAAAGTTCGCAGTTAAAATTAAACTTTCGACAAATTTAAATGAAAAAAGTGTACGAACAATTTATACTCTTAAAAAAGAAAAAAAGAAAATATAATAAGGTCGAGTAACACCCAAAAAAAATATATATATGAAAATTTAATGGTAAGTATATGATTTGATTAATCGAGATAAAATTCATATTTCATTGTGTTTATTTGCTGGTATAAAAATATTGCATCTGGTAAGGATGCAATATTGAGTGTGATAATATTTATTAAAAACACTTCTTTCGTTACAATATTTAATATTGTTACTTGTTTTTGTAGAATTTCTATTTATTTTATGTATCAAAATGCACTCTCGATATATAAACTGCGTACCTAAAATTTCTGTGTTTAGAATAACCAATCGTTATCTCATTGATAATACTCATTATCAATACGATACTATCAATACTCAAAACAATAATACTCATAAACACATTAAAAAAAAAAATTATATTATTTTTATAATATATTTATCATCAATATTATAAAAGTTAAAAATAAGGAATTATTGATATTTTTAAATTTTTTTATCATAGATTTCGAGCTCCTCGAGGAAAATTAGCTGTTTACATTTAATATAAGTGTACCTATTTATATTTTCCACAGATCATATTACTTACAACCTCTCAAAATTGAGATTTAATTTTATTTTATTTTATTGAAATTTAATTCAAAATATTTTAATTATAGCGCAATAGTGTAATAATTATTTAAAAAAAAATTTGAAAATATTCAATAGAACAAATTATTGCATTTATCAAATAGTCTTGTTACACACTTGTATAGATAAAAAAAAAATCAGTGAGCTAGTTAGTATTCACAAGCAATAAGTGAATATAAACATAATAATATATGTATGGTATATTAGGAATAGAATCTTACCAAACTAATCAGTAACCACTAAATATTACTTTACATTTTCTTGACGGTTTAAATTTTTTAGGGTGGCGTTCTCTTAAATTGTTAAATCATTGATTATTCAGTATACGTGTATTGCGCAATATATACGTAAAATTTTCGGAGAATTTATATCTGCTCCTCTACAAATAGTTGTAGAGTATGATAGAACTATAATACTTTTGTCCATGAAAATCCAGCTTTGACTCTAAAAGTGAGCAATGAAATGTAAGTCCCTACCTAAATTATGTACCTTGTTACTATATAAACAACAAGGACACTCAAATAATATCCTAATTTCTTCTTCGCAGAACACATAACACATATATGTATATTGTATATGATATATTCAGCACTTTGACCAACATCTCCCATAATCGCACAACAATTCCGGATCTTTAAAAAAATTTAAATCCCAACTAAAAATTGATCTTTAACGTCTAAAAGAAACTACGTGGACTCTACTGAAAACAAAACCTAAATTATATTCAAAATATCTTTTCGCATCGAAAGACGAAAACTATACCAGTTTTTTAAATTCTCTCTGTAAGCACTAAAAAGTCCTTGTTAAAAAAAAATACTGATTTTTTAGTATATCAGGAAACCCTGTCAAACGCTCCTTAGTGCTTATACATATTTATTGTAAAAAATATAGACAAATAAATAGTAGATACCCTCTTGTATAGGTAAAAAAAGAACGGACATTTTTATTTTTAAAATTTGAAATTAATATTACAATAATAATATTATTATTATTATTATTATTATTATTATTGTTATCATTACTAAATAATGTAATAACATGCAGTAGTAATAACTGAGCGCATTATAGTATTGAATATATTATCGTATTGTTATAATAAGTATTATTATTATAATTACATATATTTACTATTTGTTATCCCTATTCCCTATATTATAATAAATTATTATAATAGGTATATTATTTATATTTGATGATAAAAAGACCATTAAATTTAACATTATCGTCGTAATTAATATAATGAAGAAATATTGATTATTCATTGATCATTTACAAATTAATTTAGAATTTCGATAATAATAATAATAAGTATAAAATAATCTATGTTATCTATTCAGTCGAAACACAAAATTTATCAAAAATACCGTTATATGTATGAATCATAAAATGAATCTCAAAAAATGTAATAATTCAAAATGGCAAAAATAAAAATTAATTTGTCTTTATTGTTAAGCGGTTAGGTTAGGTACCTGATAATATTATGTATATTATAATTAAACAATAGGTAAATATCGGTGTTAGAAAAGTTATGATTTATATAATTTATTTAAAAAATTAATGTGTTTGATTAAAAATATAATTAATAATATAACGTAGATTTGTTTTCCTATTTTAAAATTAATGTATTTACATCAAACTATACCAAGTCATTCTTTTAGCAGAAAATGCAAATTTTTTTATTACATTTTTAAGTAAGTATATGAATATAGATTCAGTCTGACTTCTTCCCAAATTATCTATTTTTACGTTTTTATCATTTTTTTTTTTTAATTCTGAAGTTATTTGATAAATTATAGTATCATTATCTCAATAATCTCCGGCTGAAAATATTATTTCTGAAAATTGTAAGTAAATATAAGTATTGAATCTTGAACTAAGAAAATTAATTATTTATTAACATTTAAAGTTTACAAATAAGGAAAATAATAATATGACTAATAAACTCATTAAATTCTTAATTTATCAATAAATTCATTATTTATTACATTTAGTTATTATGTACAATAAATTTTCATAAAAGAATGTAGGTACTAAGCTCAATGAAATTTACTATTTTAATTAAGAAGACACACCCGATTTTTAAATGGTGTTGTATAGGAAATTTTTATGAAATTTTAAGAATAATGAAAATCCAACAATATTTAAAAATGTGTCAGTATCATATTACCCGTATATTGTTGTGTTATTACGATATTTGTACATATTCACTTTTGGACTTATAAAAATGTACATATTGAATTTTAATGAAAATTTTTTTAAAAAATGTCAAAGTTATTCTAAAAAAGACATCACGACGAATTCAGATCAGTCTTCGGAATCCTTATCGCATCAATAGTTATTCGATCGGTACATTGGAAAGATAAAACGTCTAAATTACTATGCTATGTGTGTGATAGAAAGAAACAGAAAATCAGCACTTCCAATTCCCTTGAGTAGGTACTAACTTTAGACAGTGACCAATGTTTTTAATTTTTAATTTTATCACAGAATATTATATTTTAAAATGTTTACGCCGGTAT
The DNA here is from genome assembly GCA_025469235.1 of Pemphigus obesinymphae. Taxonomy (NCBI): domain Eukaryota; kingdom Metazoa; phylum Arthropoda; class Insecta; order Hemiptera; family Aphididae; genus Pemphigus; species Pemphigus obesinymphae. The sequence continues at coordinate 22,207 of JAIPRL010001966.1, forward strand.
AAATATTAAATCCACAACAGTTTATTATTTATTGATGTTTAAAATTTAGAAAGAGAGAATAGTGTTGCTCGTATAAGATACTATAAAATATTATTTCTCTGTTCCTTGCCATAAATAGATAACCTTCTAATCAAATCTTGAGATATATGTTAATAAATATAATAAAGTATAGTATATTGGTTCAATATAACTATATAGTGTACCTATATATTATATATATAAAGCTGTAAAAATAATTGACAATAAAACCTTATAAAATACTAAGCAAGTGAACAAAAGCCTATTCTTTGCACATTTTCCGGGTTTCTATAATTTTTTAAAAAATAATTACTTCAATTAATTTTCTTAACAATAATTATATTACATTTAAAATGTCCCCATATAACTAAATGCATCAAATAATGAAATGTCAAAATAAAAATGTAAAAAATCATAACAATAAATTACCATATAGTAACGAATTATTAGAATGTTCAGACGGACAGACGGACGAACGGATAAATGGATGAAACGGGATAAATGTATATGAGGGTTGCTAATATATAGTGTTAAATCTATAAAAAAAACGACATAAAAACGCTATAAATAATAAAATATTATAAATATATATACTAAAAATAATTGTTGACCTATCGTAAAAATATATTTGCAAATGGATATAAAATTTAAATATTTTTTCATAATATATACACTACACAGTATGTAATAAATTAATTGGAAAGTCAGATTAGTCCTAATTCTTGATAAAGTGCGAATATTTTACTACATTTTTTCAAATAAAATATATGATATTATGATATTATACCAATGGTCTCTGTTTTTGCATGATTTACAAAAAAAATATTATTTTGTTTAGTAGTTTATTTAGTTTACTATACTCAAAATGTCATGTTTTATAATACGCAAACAATAAATTTAATTCCTTCAAGTTCACAGTCCTATAGGAATATAAACTGAAATTTTTAGGAAAATATTCTGCAGAGGAAAACGAAACTAAACATAATATATGTTGCTATTAAAAATAAAGTAAAAGGTATCTACATTATAAATTTTGAAAAATATAATATTATAAAAATGTATTCTAATTAAATGTTAATAAAAAAAAAAAAAAACTTCACAAATTAATATAAAATTTAACTGGGAAAATAATGAATGTTTTCTGTCAAAAGTGAATCACCCTATTACCCACCTATATCGCATTAATTTTTAAAAACTATAATATAATAATATGTTAAAATATAAATAATTTTTATTCTGTAAAAACCAAGGTATATAGAACTGAACACCATTACAAAATTAGTTTTAAAATGACTATAATATACTCTCGTTAATTATATTATTACAAACTGCATATTATATTGCTAGATATGATAATTATTTTGCGTAAAACCATTTTTTTCTGTTTCGTCTTTGACATGTCATACTATTTAAAAAAAATATATGGACAATATAGCTTAGTGCTATATAGGTAAAAGTCATTATAAATAATATTATAATAATATGAACAGTATAATATAATAGTGTAAATAATGGCAGTATCAGCTGTATAACTAGTAAGATTACTAAAATGTTATCCATTTGATATAGCGAATATGCTATTAATGGTATAAAATCAAAGATTAAAATATTAATGAAACGAAAAAAATGTATAACTTATAGGCGTATAATACCCTATAATCGTCCTTCATAGTTTATATCGCATAAATTAATTAAAATTTCAATATTGTAAAAATATAATAAAAATACCAATTTATTAAAAAAAAAATCTCCTATAGGTACATGTGTACACGTCTATACTTAAATGATTTAAAGATTAGATTATAATAATAATTATATTAAACAAGCGTTTATGTTCTTTAGATTTATGCGTACAGTAGGTATAAGGTAGTTATATAAATGTTTTAACATGATGAAATTAACTTATTTTTTTTTTAATAATATGTGTTTTTCAGACTTGCGATAATATCGTTCGGAATGTAATAATATTTCCCTAATGGTTTTTTACTCAAATTAAAAATCCGAAAATCTATGAAAAAAATACATGGTATAGTTTTTTTAATTTTAAGTAAATTGTATATATATAACTATTTAAGTTAAAACATTTATACCTATATTCTATAGGATTAAGTTAACAGTATATTTATACACTATATATAGTTTATAATATATGTATAATTTATGAATATATTATTACCATATATCGATAAATATAATTTAATAAAAGTTTTATGGCATTTAATGCAAATTTTATAATATAATTATTTAAGAACACGGAATATCGAACGATTATTTTTTGAAACTATGATGACATTTTACAGCAGTCTATATACCTAATGTTTTGACGTTAATCATCATGATTGGTTTTCAGACATTATTATAAAATGTTTTTTAAATGTGTGTGATAAAATATTTTATGATTTTGTCAACCCGTTAAATATATTGAAATAATAATAATAAAAACAAAAACGATATTTAAACACTGAATAATTTACGAACCTTTTAATCTCTGCAGTTGGTTATTATAATTTAGAAAATAAAAATATATTACAAATAAATTCGTATACCTATTATACCTATGTATATTATAAGCAATAGTTTACGTTAAAATATGTTCATTAAACATTATTAGGTTAGGTTTGTTTACTATGATATTATGTATACCTAGTTTAGTATGAAAATTATTTCTGTAAATAAAGAGAACAACAACAACAATTATTATTGAAGTAAAAAAGTCGATTTCCTGTAAAAAAATTTTAATAAAATATATTGTATAGGTAAATATTATAGTTTTTTGAGTTTTAATACTTAGTTAGTTTAAATGCGCTGACGAGAATATTTGGAAGAGCAACCAAATGAAAATAAAATATAAAACATAATACGGCATCGGCGATAATTTTAATTCCAATCAAAATTGAGCAAAAAAAAAACCATCCATACTATCCAGGTATAAATGTCTAGCAGACGAAAATGTCAAAAATAAAAGTTACCTGGCCCATAATTTATGATCAATAAATTAATAATTTTAAAAATGTCTAGAAAATTATGATAAAAACATGTTTAGTTTAATCAATGATAATGCAGTGATGTATATATCTATATTGGTACTTTGGGAGGTGTATGATGGGACTCAGCAGAAGACCGTACGCGAGAGTTTTTAAATTTATTTAAGTACATAATTCTTTAAAAATATCCTTAAGGTTTGGCAAAAACCTTTTAAAGCTCGTAATAAAGAAATATATTAAACCTATTTACGTTTTAGGTACTATGCATAATATTATAATGTAGTATATAAGTACGCGTATCTGCCTGTAATGATGTATATCATCTATCAACCTGCATATATAATATTTAGTTAATAAATTGCAATAGGCACTCCTCAAAATTATATACTTATATAAGCCATATTTATGTCGTTTTAACCGATTTCACATTAGTTTTCATTATAACCGATTTTAAAACTTAACTTGCGTGTAGATAGATAATTTACTTTAATATAACATATTATGATTCCTTTAATCCTGCACGTGTACCTATCGATTACTTAAACTAAACTATATCCAAACCTTGGAAACTTCATTTAAAATTTGAACTTATTCGTGTATTCATAAGAATTTCATTCAACTAAAAGTCCATAAATAAGTTATTTTTTTTTAGTTAAACTTGTTTTATTCACGTTTATTATATAGCCAATTAACTTAAGTACAAATGTCATTAGATTTTTAAAAATGTTTTTTATCAATTTTAACTAAAAATAATTATTTTTGACTTTACCTGCAGTGTTAGGACTTATCTAGATAATTATATACTACTATCTTTTATTTTATCTAGATAAAATAATGGTGAGTTATCTAAACAATTATTGTAGATAAAAATGTCACCTATCTAAGTAAATTTATTTAGATAGTTTTTATAGATAAATTTTTATTAAAATTAGGTGGGCATAATACCTACTAATGCAAAATTTTTCAAATATACCATTATATATATATATGTAATATATGCAATATAAACGAATAAATTAAATTTCTATTTATAATATATTATGTACTTATTAGGTGCTTATTGATTTTAATAATAAAAATATTAGGGAAAAAAAGTTTTTAAATTTAAGAATTATCTTTTTTTTATCTAGTCATCTAGATAAATCCCGTCTGGTTTATCTTTCATCATAAATTTTACTATAAACAACAGTAACGTCTTTCTAAAAATATAACTTAAAAATAAAATGTTGATAGGTATTTAATATGTATTAATATAATAATGATTTTTCTAATATAACAAATTATTACTATTGAACTATAATATACGAAACTAAACGAATGACTAAATTATAATTCGAGTTCGTTGAAAATATGAACTATATCTACTTATATATAAAAAAAATAAACTAATTCAATATTTCAGTAATGCATTTTAAATTCATTACAATTAAGATCGTTCATTTCGAAATTTTTAAACTAAAAAAAATAAAAATCCGATTTCGTCTAAATTTGATCAATTTGTTTTTGTTATTTACTCATAAAATCAATTAACATAAAAAAAAATATATATTAAATTGATACATATAGCAAATACCACACATATTTACAAAAAAATTTAAAATTATAGTCTATAATATTTACCTAAAGAACAATAGAGAAAATAGCAGATAGCGGGGATCCAAGAGGCTGCGGTCTCCGATGCGTGAAAAGCTTCAGTGAATTCCACAAACAGCACTCCGAACGACTTAAGCGTACCTGGAATCAACATATTGACCAACGTGCTGCCAAGAAGCACCAGCCAGCCCCATCCACCATCCGGAGGGACGAGCACATAATTCCGACCATCTATATATAAAATTGTATATTATATTATTTATTTTTTATTTTATTTTTGTAAAAAGAAAAAAAATTATTTTAAATTGTAAATAGTCATGAAAATCAAATGATAGTGTTGAAATCAAACTGTCGAATGCAATTTGTATGTGTATATTCAAATCAAACTTTATCAGAAGTAAAAATCCAACTCAAATCCGACCAAAACACCATTTAAATCTGAATAATTTTGAATTTCGAAACAAATTTTCAAAGTTCTAGTTGAATTTATGTTCGACCACGTGATGAAATTATGTAATGATTTACTGAATAAATTGGTCTAGGTTTTCGATTTTAAAAGATAGAGACTGTCAAAACTGCCATTCAGAATGTGTACCAAATACATACGAGTACCTACCAATATTTGACGGTCTGTAAAGGTTTTCGATAGAAATCTATTCAGAAATTTAACTAAAATTAATTTATTTCGACTATAAACATAATTTTAATGTTAAATGAAAATTCGTAAGTTTATATTTTAATTTGTATTGATTTATATTGTAATTGAAATAACAAAAGAAAAACAAATGTGAAATGTCAATAATTTTACAAAAACTATACCTACGTTTATAGTAGGTTTATTCGCGCGGTAAGTTAAAATCATCCGAAAGTTGTTATATATTATTCATAATTATTGTGATTTAACGAACCGTTGCAAATGAGATTGGGATACGACATATTGTTATGTATATTTATTGATTTAATCCGTTATGTCAGTGAGTTTAAATTTATATAGCTGAATAAAAAAAAATTGAAATATCACGGTAAAATCATTATATTGCAGAGAACGGTAAAAATATCAACGAATTTATATACCTTAAAATAGCAATCAATCAATCACTGACAAGTATGATAAAATTATAAAATTGAATCTATATTGAGTAAAAAATAAAAAATAAATTAACTAATATAATATTATTATTCGGTGTAATAATTTTGAATTCTATTAAATGCGAAAATGATAGCCAAAATACGATTTATCGTATAAATATAACGTTATTAAGTGTACGAAACACCTATACGGGCTATACGTAGTTGCTAGTTACTATACACACTAATATTTTGGCCTGTAGTCCTTTTTGGAAACTCAAATTTGATTATATATATATATATATATATGAGGTTACTAAAAATTTGAAATTGTTGTATCCATGTATATATTAGTACATAAGTTATTAAGTCTATACTAAATTATTAGAAATATATAATTTTGTTTATTTTAGGAACATTGTGTATTGTTTTTATAAACGGTACAGGGGGTAAAGATAAATCGTTTTTCGACTTTTTGGTTCGCTTATGCATTATAATAAATTGTAGTATAACATTCACAATAGTATTGATGTGTATTTGAGTACAAAATATATTTATTTAGAATGCATATTTTGACATTTTAAAATTGAAAATATTAAATTTTCGACAAAAAATTATTTGAAATGGCATATACGTAAATATTTCGAGTACAAACGGCAAACTAAACAACGCAATAAAAAATGAATCAATATGAAGCACATCTAATAATGAATAATAATTAATTAATATTGACTATTGTCAAAATGAGTACAATATATCAACAAAGATGATATTAACATGATAATACACATTGACTGACACTGAACTTGCAAGTGTCATCGATATTCATTTATGTTTTATTTTGTTTAATAATATGCTAATGATCTTTAGTGATGTATAATAAAATGCATAATTAAAAAAATGTTTTTTATAGTTTTAAAAGTATATTTTTATAGTTTTATAAGCATATATAATGTATATCTATCCGTTCCCTAATCCCTAATAAAGATCGTCGATCAATATCGTTATACGAGAATGGAGAACATCAAGAGACTTTTAACATTCAAGTATTTTATTACTTTTAACACGACAACGAAATAACCTAATAAATTAATCATTTGGTATATTTTTTTATTTATTATTATTAATATTATTACTATTATTCAAATTTAAATTATAATATTTCCGTCAATGCCAACCCAAAACATTTTGCTTACCTATTGTATTTATATTAGCATTTCCAATATTTATTCGTTAATTATTATTATGTTATTATAGTTTGATAGGGTTTTTAATCATTACATTTGATTAAAATTTACTATAGGTAACCAGAATTGATTTATTTTTAAATGAAACCTATCGTTTGATGGAAACTTCATTTGAATGTTTTGTAACTAAAATAAATAAAATAATAGTTACCTATATATAATATTATATGAATTAATCGTTATCATTTATAATTTTATTAAATAATTGTATTTGTTCATTCGAACTACATAAATATTATACTTAGGTAGGTACTTTATTTACAAAGGGTACACGAAATTTGTAACAAAAGATTTTGCAGCAAATTGTTTTTTTTTTGTCGGAAACGATTGTAAGTATAATTATATTAGGTACATTATACATATGGAATTGCTTGTCGAAAAATTAACATGACACCTGCAGGCATTTAGCCAAAGATGGGCCGAGGGTATACCGGACGCCCTAAAAAAAAGTCAGTGACCCCGAGTTCGCCCCCTCAGTTTTATTTTCAAGCCTTCCGAATTATAGTGATTATATATTTAATGCCCAAATGTACAATAAACTTACACTAAAATATATCTCCCAATTCCCATATTTATATTAATTTTGTATTATTATTATTATTATGTATATATACTTAAGTAGATAGAGTATATTGACATATAAAATACAGATAATTATTATTATCTGTATAAAAAAAATCAACAAATCATTAAAAAAAATAGGTTCTCATACTAAATTGAAATATATATATGTATATGTGTACACTGTACCTATTACCTATATATAATATTAAATATTATATAAATAATATAGTTTTAAAAATAATTAATTTATAATTTACATTATAAAAAATGTCCAGAGTAGTGGTAGAAGTTAGTTTATCGTCTCTTCGGTCCTCGGGTAGGATAGTGTAGTGTATTATTTTAGATTTGAAAGTAAAGATAAATTATCGCATTCAAATATCAATTCTGAGTAAAGTTCAGTAAAATACTAGTTTTTAGTTTGCACATTTTTTCCGATTTTTCTAAAAATTACAAATTTAGCAATTCTCCTTTATGCTTCAGAAAACTACCGGGAAAATCAAAAATTCAGAATCTATGAACACATAACTGTAAAACCAATAAATTCCTCGCTACGCTCAGAATGTAATTGTAAAAATTTAGTATTTTTTTATAGATATTGTGGGGTTTAAGTGCGGTTATAGTATTTATTCGGATAATCGAATTATTCAAATAGTTCTACCATGAATATTTGAATACTTAATATTCAAATAGATATATAATAGGTATCTAATTAATTATACAAAATTTAAATTTATATCAGTGTTTTCAATACTGTTTGCTAATGATAATAACAGTTAATGAACAGTTTGGCACTTTTACTGCGACATGGTCAGAATTAGACATATACTGTGTATATATATATATATAAATCACTATACAAATAATATTATTCACTACCTAAATACATTTTTATTTTGGTAAAATTATAATTTTGAAATATTCGAATATTTACTGACACGTTTAAATATTCGAATTTCGAAAAGTCGTTTTTCCGTTATTCGAGTAATTCCCATCCCTAGTTTAATGTTTAAAGGAGAAAATTGTTGGCCTCCCCCTTGTACGAAAATTATCCTGGCTGCGTGTCTACAGGTGCAGGGGAACCTTCGTTAGGGTTGCAGTGATGTCTCAACAAATATATTTTTAAACTTATAATGAATGACAATATAATATGATCGAAGGTCAGTGGCATGGCAATATATCATTCTAGATATAGTATATCATAGTATTTAGCACACTGACATTGGCAATGGTCGTGTAAAGGTTTAGCTAAATGTTGTTTTCCCCCACTATCATACCGGTTCTACAAATAAAGCTAAGCGTTCCGCATGCGATATTACGACACAACGAGACCACGATCGATCGGAAAGCTATATAGACAATATATATAATATAGGTATATAAGTATAGTTATATAAATATTATTTAGAGAAGGTAAAAGTGTGCGGAAAGTTTATCGACGGTTAGTACCTATTGAAAAGCGAAAAAAAGAAATGGTATACGAAAACGTGTTGTTGACCTTTGACCGTAACCGTGGTATAGTGGCGGCAAACGAAAAATATAACATTATATGCACGTATAATAATATATTATACTGATAAATTGTATGTATAGGTAAATATGAACACTAACATTAATAAACACTATATAGTGCACGGGCCCTGTTATATAATTATGTAATAACGTGTACCAGCTGTATAAAATAGTACATATGTTATTGAAATTCGTAAATTACCCGTGGCGGTTTCTTCTCCTGCCAGTGCCTCGTGGTCGTCTTCTTTGGGTTTCTTCTTCAGGCTCATCGTTCGACCGCGCTCCCGTGACGATATTGCGCTGAAACAATCGAACGCGATTACCTATATATATAATATATTGTAATATGTATTTTCATCGATAATAGTAATATTTGGCGATCGACAACAAAATATATCTGTGCTGTAAATAATCACCGAGTACTGATATAAATTATCGTCTAGGTACCGTTTATTATGGTATAATATAACTATATATATATACGTTACGGCCATAATACGAGTGCGTATAACACGCAGCAGCAGCAGCAGCTGTTCGTTATAACTGCAGTGCAGTGCACAATAACCACACCAAAAGATCATTTATTGTACAAAATACGTGTGGAGTTTTTTTTCCTTATTTTTTATTTATTTTTTTCTCACCGGACGACGAAAACGTTTAATTTCGAAATTTCCACCGACGTGGAAAACTATACGTCATCCTATATTACTATTATACGTATAGCCCGTATATGATAATGTATAGGTACGGTCGGATAAATATTAAGTACGCACCGAACACATAATAATTATATCGTTAACTATTCGGATTTGACTGTAGGCGTTATATTAACAAACGGTATTTAAACAACAAAACGTGGTATTGGGTTCATGTACATTTCGGACCACTAACTACATATTATTATACAGTGTATATCGGCGACACTATGCTTGAGCCAGCTACGCAGTTAGGTACGACTAAAGTTTGCCATTTTTTTTTTTTTTTTACATTAATTGTTTATATTTAAAATTACCTTCTGTAAAAAAAAAAAAAATAATAATAATTTTTGTCACATATTTGGCGACATACCAAGAGATTTCTAAGAAAGTATACCTATATACGTACCTATTATTCGTATGCAATATATCATATGGGTCAATACGAGCCGGTTTTTTTTTTTTTTTTTCTGCAAACTATCTTAAAAAATATAAAAATAACCAAAATATCGTGTGTATGCGGTTGTAAAATAATATATAGATTGATTTGGCAATCAAAATGAAAATCGTTATGTTAAATTTGAAATAATACAAAATCCATTGAACTTGGGATATTAATAAAAACGAATGCGGTTATCGTATTGTATATATATATATACGATATAAATATAATATTATACACTGAATGTGGAGATGGAATAATATTAATACCGTTTAAAATATATTGACTTCAACGTAAAACATTCAATTAACTTGACGAGTTACTCCTTACCAGTGTAAATTTTTAACTTCACAATAGTTGCTTTTATTGTGTAACTACTGACGAATTGAGTATACCAATTCAATTTTATAAAATACCGTTTCAATATATTATATGAATTTTAAGTTAAATTTGGTCCACAGAAAATTGACATTTTCCTCATTTTATATTTTGTTTGATTTATAACGTTAAATATTATTTTGAAAAAATGTTCAATAATTCGAATTTTCGAGACCTTATAAATTTACAATTTTTATATTCCTTGAAAACTTCCAATTCTACAATTTTTAACTACGTCAAATTAATTTGTGTATAATACATCAACTTTTAATGAAGTTAACAAAAAAATCTTAGTTCACTATTTTAAGTTATTTTTTTCAATATTAATTCAGCTTAAAACAATTGATTAACTTACACGGCCATATTACGTCAAACTTTTAAAGAGCTTGTAGGTAAAACTTGAGCTTTAGAAGATTTCTTTTTTAAATTTAGAAACCCTTTTTTCTAAAAACTCATTACTTTAACTAACGTGTAACACGTATAATACACTTATTACTTTTTGCTTTTTTTGATCAATTTATATATATGTATATAGTATAGGTATACAAATCATATCTTTACGTCATCGTCGAATTACAACGAAGACATTATTTTTTAATTAATATATACAATCGTATGTAGGTAAAATATAATCGAAAAAAAAATTCAATAAAACATAATATTAATGGTCACGCAATATTTTCTTGGTTATTTTCTATTCCGTGTCGATATATATTTTCTATACGCTATACGATGGGATTAAATTATATCGTAATGTTTTATTTTAGTGCATAATATACCACGAGTAAATTGATATAGTATATACTATATTTATAAATAGACCGTGTTAAAAAATAACGTATGATTATTTAATAATAAATTATATGATTAAAATACATATTGTATATATGTATATATATAAAAAATAAATGATAGGTACTTAAATATACTGAAATAATTAATTCAAAGCCCATTAGGTGACTAATATATATATATATATATTATATAGGATAATTGTCATTTAAATAAATAACCAAAATATTTGAAATAAATTTTCAGTTTATTAAATTTTCAAAGTTAAAAATTCGTGTTCCTCATTTATACAAATACTGTAAAAATAGTCACTAATTATATGATAGGTTTGATATCCTCATATCTCCTGAATTTTTTTAAACGGCAATGGTGTTTCTGAATATAGCTAATAGGGCAAGTTTTAAAAAAGCAATTTGTTATTATGAATTAGATATTAGATATTAGAATAATTTAAAAGTGTGATAATTATTCCTAGGTAATTTAACATTAATAAAAATAATAAACTTAAATCGTATCTTAGAAATATGGTATAAATCTATAGTTACAAAACCCGGAATTTCATGACTTAAACTATAAAATATAGCTTAAAATGTAACTTAAAATATATTTAAATACCTACGCATTTCTGTCTGGCCAAGCGAATCTAATTATTAAAGTAATTTTTATTTTGAATTTTATATCATTTAAAAAAATTTATAAATTCAATCTAAATGTTTATGTTTTTTAAGTCATAAATGTATATTTTTTAGAGGTATTTTCCTATGTTATTAGGTAGGTCACCAATACCCAGACTCCAATCAATATATATTTTAATATTTATTTAGATATAAGATGTTGTTGCTAAATTACTTTTAAGATAAATAGGTACACATTATTTATGACAAGATAAGAATTATAGTTGATCATGGAAAACCATCACCATTACACGAGTCATATTTCGATTTTTATTATTTCTAACTTTAAGTATATAATTATACTTCTAAAATAAATTTTTCTTATTTTTCTAAAAAATAAAGCGATTTATCTAATACTTGACTATCTAAAATCGACATGTTTCTGTTACTGATATTTACAAATATATTTGTATATATAATATGTTTATATGTATTGTATATAGTATAAATAGTATAATGTCCACTATTTGAAAAATGATGACACAACAAATACATTATGATTTGTTTGTGAGATAAGCGCATATTTGAAAATGTATACGAGGGATGTTCAAAAAGTTCCTTGATAAACATTTCTACTTTATACAAATATGAAATAGATTTAAAATATTATTGTAAATTTCACTATAGAGAGAATGGTGTTTTCGATAACTTTCAAATTCTCTATCCTCGTCTTGGTTATTTCGACAATAATTGTAACTTTGGATATTATTTATCGGAGATCGGGTAGGAAGAATAGTAAGTAATAGTAGTAAAAACAAATTAGAAAAATACAAAATATAGGACATTTATCTACGATACGAGCATTGTTCGTGAAAATTAGTCATTTTGTAAATGCATAACCATGTGGACACCTTAATGATGGTATTATTTTTTAAAAATGTGGCTCTCGAGGCCTCATGATACCATATATAATATAAATTATAATGTATAAATATTTCCCGAAAATAGTTTCCTATCAATATTTTTAGGAGCCCTAGGATACCTACAGGATTAATACTCCGTTGCTTTGTAAACACAACATAATAAATAGAATGAAATAATGGTGTTAGTATAGGATAATTAGTTGATACTAATGTTTCTGCACGGATCATGTTTTTATGGCCCGACCCCTATTCAAGAATTACCGGCCTGCCCCGACCTGGGTATTTATGATAAAACCACCGCTTCGGCCTGTCCAAACAATGACAATTTTCAAAAATTTCCAAATTTGATCCAAAAATGTTTTTTTTTTACAATATTCATTGTAAAATATCGAACTAGCCATGCCCTATTTTGAGTTAAGTTCAAAAATGTACTTATATTATCGTCAATGGGATTGTGGGAATATTCAATTAAATTATCGAAGAATTCTCTAGGAACATATTTGATATTTTAGTTATTTCTGAATATTTTGAGTTATTTTTCGTTAGAATAAAGCTCAGCCCAAATTAAATTGAAACAATTATGTCTACCAATTCTTCCATAATCGTTTTGTCAGTCAGTGAAATCGAAATAAATGGTCTTGCCCAGTGTGAGGTGAGAGTTGATGACCTTTTTTTAAGGAAGTACCTATTTTAGAAAAATTAGCTTTGCAGACGGTCAAATTGTTAAAAGGTATGACCTTATTTTTTTCTATCCAAGTTCAATCAGTTAACCAAATTAAACACACTGCAGTAGATAGCTTACGGGCTGAGGCCTCCAAACCTTAGAATGCCAGCCTATATATTTAAAATTTCAGTGCCACTAGATGGTATCATAGGACTGGATATCGATATAAATATTTCGAGTATGTTCTAAAACACTGACAATTTCATGCTTTATTTAGGCTTAATGCCAAAAATGCAGTTGAATTGACGACTGTGGGCAGTTAAAAAAAAACTATGAATTATGATATTCAATATCTTTTAAGTTCAATGAAATATTGAAATGTATAAGGTTTTCTTATCATCATAAAACAACATATAGTAATGCGACTTGAACTAGTTCACTTTTAAAAATATTTTTAGATTTTTTTGGAAAATTGTGACCACGGAGGATTGTATAGTTCTCCCGGATGAACTTAACACTGTTATTTCGTGGTTTAATCCTAGTGAATTGCAATTTAGTATTGACAAATGCCAATCTATGAAATTTAATATATCTCGTTTTATCATTAGTTATACGTGTGTAATAAACGGTTCCCCTAAAACTAAAACTTCATGTAAACAAGATCTAGACGTTCGTTTTAATATTGATTTAGTTTTTATAATAAGTGTGTACATACAAGAAAATTCAAATTTTCAACCTCGCTCAAAACTATTGATTGTTCTCTTGTTCGGTCTTTATTAAGAGTATTCGTCTGTTCTGTGGATTCATATACAACGAAATCCTCATCACATCTAGTGTGAATGCAAAAGCGATATTTTATTTTCTGTTGCTTATATTGTATATTGTATATTGTATATTGTATATTGTATATTGTATATTGTATATATGTAGCATCCTCAACATAACTATTTTCCTGTTTTTGGGTGATGTTTACCTTAATTCTTTAGCTGAACTGATTAAAAAGGATCTAACCAGATTTTAGTCAACTTAGCTCAATCAATCCAAAAGTTAACAATTTATATTTTCTTATATTTTATTGGTAAATTTTCAATTTTGTACATAAAAATTATCTTTTTATTTAAACTTAAAAATATAATATTTAATTTAGACAAAAATGATTTATGAACAATGCGTTATTAAATCTAGTACTCAAATAATATTTATTGTTTGTCTATTTTATTAAACTAAATGCAAATTCTGTATGAAGCACAGAAATAGAATAACTAATAATTTTTGTAAAATTGATGGTGCTAAAAATGATATTGACATTTTTTTTTTATCACAACTTAGTAGATATATTACTAATATTTATTATGAATATTCAAAGTACACCAAAATATTATTTTGAAGTTAAATGATAATATATTTTTAGTAAATACTTATTAATAAGACGATTAGTACTTACACCCATTCATAAATAGGTACTCTATAATATAATATGGTACGCTATATAATAATATAATATGACGTATAGTGTATATATTATGTACATTAGGTATCTATACAAAATTGAAAATCAAAATGCACATATTATAATATATAAAGGAACGTATTTATTATTTTAAAAAATGTATTAACTTTATATAAAAATATGAACTATAAGTAAATAATAACTTATTCACAGATAAGATTACAGTTTACAAAATAAACTAGTTAAGTTAATAAGTTAACGCTAACTTGACTTTTTAACTTAAACTTTAACTTATTAACTAGTTGATGCCCATCATCATTGATTTATAGTGCAATGAAAAGGATTTAGAATTTTATGGGCAATGTTGGCATTAGATTAACAATACCTAGATATACTCGTATATACATAATATAGGTAATATCAAAATAATAATAATAATAATAAAATTTAATTTTATCAATCCCACATCAAGAGATTTTGTTACTTTGGGTACAGTAGGAGACTACATTTTTTCTGGTTTTTTTCTTTTCAGCCTAATAAGATCGACGATGACATAAGTATTCGAGTTTATATAGTTTATAGTTTATATACAATTACATATATATATATATACATTTTGTTTGTCTGGATAGTTTTCGAACAACAAATACAGTAAACTGTTTATATTTCACAATTGCCGGTTGCAGGCCGTTCAGTCGGAGAATATGTTTATTATTATAATCAATATAATATATAGAATGCGTGTAACAGACGCGCCCCCGCTGCAGCAGCGCGGATGTCTGGCGTTCTATCATATTATTAACGTAGTACTATACATTATGAAGTGTATAGAAGTATAATATTATGTATTATAATCGTATATAGCCGTTATAACAGTCGTTGTAAACGGCAAAAACGTTAGATAAATAGTCGATTTTCATGTCCCCGATGAATAATCGTAATGGGTAGGTACATATTATGTATTTCACTAAACACGAAAAAAAAAATAAAATAAAACACGTGAAAGAGAGGTGAAAAAAAATTACCATCGTGTAAATTTTCGGTCGTCAGAATAACGCATTATAATGCTATAATATATGCGACGCTATTATATCATTGACCTGTTGTCACAGACCTATACACTGGAGACCGCAGACGTATCATATATAATTCACAATATTCATATATAGATTTAGGCCGTTGTACAGGGATAATATTAAATTTCTTACTGCGACAGCTCGCCTAAGTATATATTATTATAATATCATGTGCATATTTCGCGTTATTTACAAGTTTACAGTGTATATATATTACCTATATATAGTAGGAACGATATTACAGGTATATAAGAAAACGAACGATTTCCAGCAGAGTAAACGTTCTCTGCTTATATACAGCTTTGATCGAATCCGTGTTTGTATACTATAACGATTCAGCTAAAATAATCGGCGTGCCAATACCATAACAAAAGGGTCATCTAAAAAAAATGTCGACACGCGTATAGGTGATTTAATGTATATTCAAAATACAAATACATCGTAAAAATTTTAACGTTACGTATAGGTATGCATATAATATAGTGTCTATATATATACCTACTTGCGATACTCGATAGAACGTAGTATAGTTTATGGAATAAACACAAAAAAATGAAAAAAATAAATAAAAAAATATGGCGTATATGTAAGTGCTTCGATATCCACGAGAGTGGTATTATATTATATTACACATCGTATATATAAATGTCGGTTATTATTACTTATATTAGCGAACAATATTTCTTATCGTGCGCACTAACTTGGAAAAAATTCTAATGCGTTCATTTATGAAATATGAAATATTTTTGTACACCTAATATAATTATAGTACGAATGTATAATAAGAGTTAAAGCCTAACCGACGGCGGCAAATGAGAATACCGTGTATAGTGTATAGGTACATCCGAAATAAAGACAGATTTACGTCTGTGAACGTTGCCAGAAAAAAAAAAAAAAAAAAAAACTACAATATAATATCTATATAGTATAATACAGTATAATATGGGTAAACGAGTAATTTTAACGAACGACGACTCGCGTGTACGAAAAAATATTCATAATATCGTATTATGTATAGGAATAGCATAATATAAAATATAATAGCATAAAATATATTATATACTAGTAAAAAAAAAAATCGTAGAAATATATTTTCGTTATAGCGTTTGATCGTGTTCAATGTTTGTGAGAATTTTTTTTTTTAATACCTATGATTTATAATTTGTATTATTTCTAATACCTATGTAACCCATGATATAGCGCGATAGAAATTATTGAATATGTTTTCTTATTTTTAATCCTCAAATACATACGGTGTAAGGTAGACATGTCAAACACACGGACCTCGACTTTTTTTTTTTTTTGCGGTCCGCGGCCATCAGAATCATTGATCAATTAAATGAAAATAAAGAGCAAATATGTATTGAATTCTGTATTAAAAGTGACTTTGTCCAATAATAGATTTCTCCCGAAATGTTAATAAATGAAAAGTTAATAGCAGAAAAGACAATTTAATGTCAGATATCGAAAACATCAAGAAGAAATTATTCATTGGTTTTTTTTTTCTATTTCAATACAATCTAATAAATAATTAAAAATACTTAAAAATAATTTAATATCTAATGTAGCCTTAACAAATTTAAAAATGTATATAAAATGGTTTTTTTCGATTATGGCCCGCATGGTGTTGAATTCAATATTTTTGACACAATTCATACTTAACATTTGACGTGCCTGGTGTAAGGAATATATCGTTTAAGTAGTTTTCTTAAGTCAGATATATAGGTATGTATAGTATACGTTCGTACGTACACACTGTAAGTTATAATACACTACATAGAAGGTAAATGTTCTCCAACCTAATGAACATACTGAAAAATCGAAAAATTGTATGTACAAAGTATCATCATCTAGAACCAATTTGCTATCGTTAACATACACACTCCAAAACTCGTCTCCTTTTAGTCGAAAAGTTGCTCACAGAGAAATA
Source organism: Pemphigus obesinymphae (assembly GCA_025469235.1). Lineage (NCBI taxonomy): Eukaryota > Metazoa > Arthropoda > Insecta > Hemiptera > Aphididae > Pemphigus > Pemphigus obesinymphae. The sequence continues at coordinate 40,154 of JAIPRL010001966.1, forward strand.
AAAAAATAAAATAAAACATGATTGTAAAATCAATATTTTCCTCGCTCCACTCAATATCTAAAATTCAAAATTCAAATATTTGAAATCGTGTTCGACTATACTTATATACAAATATGTATACATACGTATAACACTCACGTATAGTATTGCATTTTTGATAGGTAATTTTTGGGCTATAAAAGTGTTCGTGGGATTTTGCTATTATTATTATTATTATTCTCGTAATTTTTTTTATTATATTTTTAATCTCAAAAATAAATCTCGTTGAAATAAAAAAAAACCCAACGGAGACAGTTCCCCATGCACTGCACCTATATCAGTCAGCAGAATCTCTGTCGGTCGTTTATCCCTTTGAAAAGAAAATCTGATAGTTTTAAGGTGAATAACCCTTTTATGGTGAATTTAACATCAAACAATTTTTTATGTATAATATACGAGTTCACGTAATACTTTGTATACGCACGTATATTACGATCTTCAGCGAACGGTGTTATAAATAGTCATGAACTTGTTAGGTCTTATAAGTACTTAACACTTAGTATACTTGTAGTCTATAAGTACATATAAGTAACTATTTAAGTAAAATATTTCGGAAAATGGTATCTTAAAAATACCTTTTATGTAAGTAGTACATACATTAAAAATATTAATAGAAATTAAAATAGAAAATACAAATTTAAGGGTAAAAAAAATTAAAAAGAAGTTACAATAGAAAATGTTAATATTAGAAGAACACAATAACCAATAATTGAGAAATATTAAAAAAACGACATGTATATTATGAGACTAAGAAGGACGATCGATCTAAAAAATCTGACGAATACCATACAATCAATTTTATCGGCAAAGTGTAAAATGCAAAAGGAAGGAATTTAAAAATCAAGAGATTGTGACCGATATGAAGGTAGTAGTAAGTATAGTAGAAGAAAATAATTATGTATTCTGGAATGGTTGAGATCCCGGAACATGCAGGGATGGTTCGGAATTGTATCCGTTATAAAGGTTATCTGTGTCATTCGGCGAAGGTCGGATTAATAGAAAACCATAAAAATATCCAAGGTTTCCTTAGGATTAAGAAATCTCCATCCTTTACGATGGATTAGATAATGAAAAATTTAAAAATTATTATTTTAAATAAATACTACTTCAACAGTATATAAAAAGAATTTTAACAAGTATATTAGTATTTGAGTAATAGTATCTAAAAACTCATATTGTATTTAGGTTACTTTTGAAATGCTTATAGAAAAAAAATTATTTATCAGATATTTTAAGTATGTATTTCACTAGGTATTTGTTACTTTTTTCTATAACTATATACTTCTTATAATTTTTATTTAAATACTTATTTGGTATGAAAAATATTTGCTTTTTCATTACTAATAAAATCGTTTTAAAATTAAAAATAATCATTATTCTGTCGCAGTATAAGACACAAATAAATCCTTAAGGCTCTTTCGAGGTTTATGGAAAACTTATTTTACCATTTTATAAAGTAAACACTCGTAATAAAAATATATTCGTCGAAAAGTAAAAATGGCGTGGAATATAAGTAGATTGGACGTTTCAAATTCAATGCATTTTATATAAATATTATCCTGCGACGAACGATGAGTATCGATGGATTGAGCCTTTATAAGCCGACTATACGTCCGCAAATCAATTCACATATTTAAAAAAATCAACTTTAGAATTAATTTCCAATATATTTCGAGCGACAGCCCCGCGTCCGATAATCGAAAAAATATAACCCTGGCGGAAACGCATTATAATATTAGATATTAATTACACATAAATGAACAAATATCAACACAATTAAAAGTATTTATATAGATTATAGAATCTATAAAAGAATAATACATTTCTGTGTCTTATTATTAGTGGTAGAAGGGTCAAAGTCATCAATGTCGAAATAAATACACGTTTAGGTATTATAATAGTTAAATTTTTATAAAATAGATTAATAGAATAATACATTTTCGATGGTTAATATAAAAATGACCAACATACCAAGCATGTTATATTGTTAATAAAAACTGGCTATATAATCATAGGTAATTTTGCCACAAAAAAATTTTAATTGGTCAAATTATTTTAATTTCATCAAATCAGACAGTACATGTCTTTTTTGTACCAGATTTATTTTAAATATATTTATATATTAAGACAATTAATATAATTTAATTACTGTTATATTTAAAAAAAAAAAAAAAAAAAAAACGAATCTGACCAATAGAAAAGTCTCTGTAAAATAAGAATGGCAAAATGTATACCCTAATACCTATAGCCCTTAAAAAAATTTGCGAACCAATTCTAATATATTATATACATATACGTATAACTATTACATACGTATATCCTGCATTAAAATCCTGGAGTTAACATGGAAAAATTCAGAGCTTATGTAACATGTTACATGAAACTAAAATACGTATCTAAAGTACATTAACTATAACTTTTATATTGTATATTATAATATATACGATAAAATTATATTAAAATTAATATATAATATTTTGTATATAGGCAATTTTTATGCAAGTTCAAGAAAAATGAAAATCCAACAATTAATGAATATTTAAATATATTTTAAAAGTAGTTTAAAAAAATTCCCGTGTTAGTATCATATTTCATTATTGTGTAATTAGTAATTACAATATTTGTTTAAAAAAAAAAAAAAACATACACAAAGTGTTTTTGCAATTACTCCAATAGTACATAATGTATAATTTTCGTAGATTAACGATTTTAGTACCAATATAAAGACGAGAACATAAACAACTATGATCGTAGGACTACGTTTTGCGCTTAATTAAATTCTACCATGTTCTATAAACCTGTTGAAAAACATGAAAAACTCTCATTTTCAAAATTGTATATAAATTGCATTTTAATAAACTGTCGTACGTTCGTAGTTCAAATTCTCGTCTTTCTATTGGTACCAAAATCGATAACTATACAATATTAATATGTACTATTGGAAGTGCGTAAAGATGTTTTCCACTGTGCTTTGAACGTGTAGCATCCTCTATATGTATCTTGTATTTAAAAAGGTGACTTTTTGATTTTTATAGTAGTTAGTTTTCTTGAATTTAAAGGGAAAATTATCGAAAATTACCGAAAATCTATATAAATTAGAAAATTAAAATTTCAGAACACAAAATGTACACCACATTTATTATTTATATTGATGTGAAAAAAATTTTAAATCTTTTTTACCACTTAAGTGCTTCCAATCCCTACTGACCGACTTTTTTAAATTGCTGATGTGACTATATATTGTATATTTTAAGTATCTGAGATATGTATCTATATATACATTTCATCAGAGTAATTTGTAACTTGTAGTTAGATTGTTCAACGTAACTGGGCCATCCTTACAGGATATAATATACCCTACTCTATGTAACCATCTATTGCAACAGGAGGTCGATACGGATATTTACGAACCACTTGAGATTTACCGATAACCGGTAAGTAAATCCGGCTAATATAGAGCTGATGCTGTGGGTATATATCTTTGGTTCCGTGGAAAAAAGGCTTAAGAGGATGTCAGGGCGGCCACTATTAAAGAGTTCTATATATAGGCAATTTTAGAAAATTTTAAAAAATCTAATAATTAAAAAATTTTTATATGTATTTAAAAATTAATAATAATAATAAGTACCATTATAACATCATTTTTTTATTGTGGTTGCAGTTTTTTTATGGATTTATAAAATTTTATTGAAAATATTACTTTTGTATTTCTCATTTATAACAACTTAAAAACGTCGTAGAAAGATGAAACGAAAAATAAACAAAAAAAAAAAAAATCGACATTATCTAGCGTCCTACGTAGCCGTTTGGTAATATATGAATTTAAACACGTTTTATGAGTTATTAAAAAACTAACTTTTTGATTTTTGATTTTTTTTTTAATAAATACAACTCTTAGAAAAATTTTAATATCGAAAAAGGGCCACGTGGAACTCTAGACAATGTTGTTATCTATAAATTATTTTTTGTTTCATATTTCTAAGACATTTGTAAGTTGTTAAAAATGAGAAATTGTTTGCGCTGACTTCCTCTAAAGTCAATTTTTGGCATATTTTTTTTTTTATTGTTGTATTGTATCATTTATAATTTAATGTTTATAAAAAAAAAAAAAAATCAATACCATTCTTTTATTTACAATAACAAAAATAAAAAAAATACTAATAATTATGGCATTTTCAGCGAAAATACGACAATTATCGATTTTCAGATATGGAACATTTTGAAATTTGTTTCACTCGTACTGATTGAAAACCGTACAAAATTGGCATAAGCTCCATTTCCCCGGAACCAAAGATACTGTAGAATGGTAAAATATGTATCGTTATACTCACGGTGGAATCGTATGATATTGTGATGCTGGAGGTACGTGACCGCTGTAATTCGTCGCTATGGTGCGGGTCGTCTACGTGGTTTAAAATCGGTCGTCCACTGTGGCCATGCCAGTCGGCGGTGGCTCGGTGGTGCAGGTGTCTGGTCGGTGCCGCGCCGTTGGCCGGACGACGATGGTGTCGATGTTGATCAAGTTGATGGCCTCCTTCGCTGTTATGGTCAGCTGCTGCTGCTGCTGTCGTCGTGGTGCCGCCGGTAACCCGCGACCGGGATCGCATCGCACGCACCACAGCCCAAAACAACACGTCGCGACCGTAGACACAACACGATATTACTGTTCGCTGAGCCCGCGCGACCTGACTCACGGCGTACCGCTGTGTACGTGGTCTCGGGACGTTGTGTGTGCCCGTCCTGTCGCGGCCGCGTTGTGTGCGTATGTCGGCGGTAGCGGCCGCTAGACGACAACGACGACGACGACGACGCGCGCGCCCTTCTCCCCGCCGCCGCGGTGCGGCGATCAACGTTGACCGGCGGTGGGACGGACAGCGGAATCGCGCGTAAACGCCGCGCCGCCCGATCGATATTACACACTACGCGCGCACCCTGTGTATACCGCGCGCGCGAAAACGACGACAAAGTCACCGCTCTGTGTACACGCGCACCTATACAACGTAACTACCTATATTAGACCGTTCGTCCGCGTTGATAAATGCGTATTTTTGTGTTTATTACACTTAAGTATAAACGATTTTTACCCCGTAGGGATTTCAAGGGAAATTTCCGAAGAACGTAAGACATACGAACCCGTAATAAAAAAGTTTAAAAAAAAAAAAAATAATAAAAAATTCCGCTTTTAACCGCGGTGTTCTCTCGTTCGACCGAAATCGGATCATTATATTATATATGTTATGCTTCTGGAGAAATTTCAATATAATAATAAACACAATATTGTGTCCGGTTTGAAGGCCAAGAATCATTTCATTTTAGCAACGAAAAAAAAAAAAAAATTCCTTGCTACCTGTAATATAGGCTAAACGTGTAATTATTACTATTATACCCGGCAAGGTCGTGTAAAAGTGTATTCTAATACGTTTCCAGAACACACATATTATAATAATAGGTAGGTATATATAGGTAATATCTACGACACGACGGTTAAACCGTTTCCGGTTTTCGTATACCACGATATGATAATTATGTATGCAAATCATTACGTGCGTCCACTGCTATCGTATTTTGCCGATAAATCGGTTTCGCTTGTATCGAGAAACGTATAGGAATTCACTCCAAAAACGCCCCTGCGACTCCTCCGACGATCCCGTGCGTATATCTGGGTCATATCGGATTTTTGTGATTTCGCGAATATATACGCGGGTACGATGTGACATCGAGGTCCACCTATATTTCTATCCGTATATATATATATGTACATTGTATATATATAGATCAGTGATTCTGTAAAAGCACGTGGATATCGTTTCGTTTATTTTCGTATTTTCCCTCGAAATATTTTAACGCTGAGAAAAAAAAAACGCGCAATACCACCTATTAAAAGGCGTAGACAATTTATAATCGGCCATTATTATAAACGACCCCCGAAAAAACATCAAAAGTTCTGTCCTTTTTTTATATAGATACACGAAAACTGTTAACTTCTAACTATATAAATTATCTACTTTCGTTATTTAACTACATGTCAATTTTATATAATAATATATATATATATATATATATCTACATAAATATAAAATTAAATGCAAATATAAATTTACATAGTCTTATAAAAACACACTTACCTACTCATTTAAGAAATAAATTAATATAACATTAAAATATTATTTCAAATAATACCTATAGGCTACAATAATAAATCAAAATTTTGTAGTTAAGGGTCGCGTATAGACAATTTTTTAATAGTATAAAAATATGTTATGTGTGTGTGTGTGAATGTGTTAAGAATAGTTCGTGTTAACGAATAATATAGTCCGATTTGGATTTCGAAAATCGATTTGCAGAATTTATCAACAAATTTACTTTTTTACTTTTTCAATTTTTGTATCCAATATTTTAATATTTGATCAAAAAATATTCAGTAACCTTCAATTTAATAAAATAATTTTAAGAAATAAATAAAAAAAAAATATTAGAAAAATAAGGACAAAAAGTATAGGTATTTTTAGTGTATAAAACTTGACCGCAGAGAGCCGCCTTAACTTAATTTACCATTTTTCTTTTTTTGCTCATTAGAACATTTTTAATTTTAATTTCATTAAAAGTTTAAAAAAATCTGGATTAACTATTTTAACTTAAGTCCTTAACTTTCTTTAAATTCTACGTCATAACTACAAAATTAATTTTACGAATTGAAAAAATTGGTCAACTTCCCCAGCCTTGGATAATATATTAAAGAAATCTTATAATTGCATACAGCCATACAGGTCAAACCAGCTAGTTGTAAATTAGAAAAAAAGATATATATATATTATATACATATTAAAGTAAGATAAATAATAGATATTTTTAACTAAAATGTACAATGTATTAATATACAAAAGGCGTATTGTATATACTTTGAATATAAACTACTATAATTATTAATAGAGAAGATTAAGAAAAAAAAAAAATGCAAAATCCATTTACCGCGCAATAAATGCGTGTTTAACGAAATATAATAATTGCGTTATTCGAATCGCAACTGCGAATATAATATGTCCATTTTATAATACGATTAATGTGCGATGATGCAACCAACAGCAGTAATTTAATTTGGATATTTTATAATTTCGTATACGAGTATATTTTGTAGTCTTACAGTATATAAATCTGTCAAATGAAAATGAAATATTATGAACTATTATGATAATAATATTACGATATCAGTTTAAAAACGAACTGTTAAATACAAATATATACAAAGATGAAACGAAAAATTAACAAATAAATCAACATTATCTAGCGCCCTACGTAGCCGTTTGGTAATATATGAATTTAAACACGCTTTATGAATTATTAAAAAACAAAAACTTTTTGATTTTTTTAAATAAATACAACTCTTAAGAGGACGTCGCTCTGAAGATTTTCAACAATAAAAACATGTTTACGCAAAACAAATGAAATGGCATTTAAAAATAATTTTAGAGTTATAACACTTATTAGAAAATTGATAGAAAACAATATTTTAAAGATATCTACTTCGGCGTTTTCCCAAATATGTTTAAAAAAAGTTACAACGTCTTAAAAATGGGAAAAAAATAGTGTTTTGTACTTTCGATAACGAGCCTAATATTTAGAAAATTATAAAACCCGAATATCTGAAATGATGTCATCTACAAATTTTATAATAGGTGTTTTAACTTTAAAATCACTTTAAAAAGCCATTTTATTTGTTTTGCGTAAACGTATTAAATAGATATCGTGATTACACCACAGTAAAAAATAGTACTGACACTGGACTATTTTTTAATTACTTTAAAATTATATCAAAATATTTTTTGATTGTTAGATTTTTATTTTTATTAAAACATCTAAAAAATTTCGTATACAAAACTCCTTAAAAATCGAAGTAGGCTATGTAGGGCATTAGATAACGTTGTTATCTATAATTTATTTATAATTTCATATTACTAAGACGTTTGTAAGTTATTAGAAATGAAAAATACTAACATGAATTTTTCATTGAAAATTGTTTGTGCTAACGTCCTTTTAAATAAAATATTGGTAAACTCGTAAAATGACCTCTTCAAAGTACCACATATAGAGCCAATTTACTCTCAAAAGAGCTTCTTACTCCAAAAATCCTGTTCGACTCAAACTACCCGAAAAAATGTATATTGACATTAGACATAAAAAAAAAATAAATATCTTAAAACCAATACATTCCTTACTACGCTCAGAATTGTCTGCTTACTTTCACACAAAGTTCACAGCTCTCAGCTGTCACGGTTCACTATAATTTGAGTCCATTTCGGGACATAATTTGTATTTAGTTATGCAGGACCGTATTGACCTAAATAAAAATTCAATTTAAACTTAAATAACTAGGTATATTTATAATTAGTTCAAACAGCTTATTATTTAAGATTTTTTAAAAACTACTAGATATGAAAATTACTAAATAAAAAAATGATTATAAATCTTATTTAAAAAACATGTATCTACAAATAAATACATAAGTGTATCATAAAAATTGTTGTATAAAAAAAATTTATCATTTTCACTTTAATTAGAAATATTTTCAATTTTAGTTATTATTAAATTATTATTTTTTTATCATTTTTTTATTTTCTAAATTATCCTAAAAATACCTACAATTATAAATATATAGAAAACCCAACACAAAAAATAAATACCTATATATTTATTTATTTTCATACAAATGGACATATAGGTACATAATATCATTGATTATATTATATTGTACATATAATATAAAAAAATAAAGCATCGTAGTTACAAGAGTTGTAAAGTATTTGAATAAAAGTAAGTATTTGAATATTGATATTCAAATACTTTTTTATGGTATTAAATACTAATTTATTTGAAATAAGTACTTTTAAATTTTATATTTATATTATATTATTAAAAATCAAAATCAAAAAAAAAATGTATATATATATTATATACATTATAAAATCAAATAAACTATATGATTTATTTAATAGATCAAAGTTTAAAATCATGATCTGGTAATACAATGTAGTGTGATTATAAGCATGATTAAGCAACAGTGCTATAGGTGGACAGGTGATGCTACTATAACAAAAAATAAAAATAAAAATATATATCAATATAACTGACACGAACAGAAATTTTATTTTTAAAATATAATAGTCATATAATTATATTAATAATACATTTCTGAAACATAATTTCGTTCAAAATTTGTCAGTAAATATTATGTATAATCATTATATATGTATATGAATCAAAACATTGAGGTTAGAGGTCCAAGTATTTAGGGTTCATTGTATGAAAAGATGAGGGTTTCGAAGAGGATATGAAACGCAGGATTATGTGTGGATGGATGAAGTGGAGGGAAGCGTCAGGTATTTTGTGTGACAAAAGAATCCTTATGAGATCTGCAATATATAGGAATATATATTTTTATTAAGTATTTTTAAAATTATTTCAAATACTATTTTAATGTATTTGAGTATTTACTTAAATACATTTAATAAATAAGTATTTGAGTATTAATATTTTTTATTCAAAAATATTTTTTGTACTTACTACTCAAATACTTTTTAAAATTATTCTTCACAGCTCTGGTAGTCACCTGCACTAACGCGTTTTCATTACGTAGGTACCTATTATTATACAACACTACGCAAAAAGTATAAGTGACAAGTATAAGGTACCTATATATTCCAAAACATTTTGGATACCTACTTTATTAAACTTGGTATTTACGTGATATACGTGTTTTATGTATTATATAGAAAACTGTATTTTATTACTAATACATAAATATATTATATATATATTTACAATGATAAAATACGAAAATGTTCAACGTGTACTTTTGAATCCCATTATCTGGAAGGAATATAGTTTTCCCTAGGCCCTATAGTTATGTTTGACTATTATGAATAAAATATATCAGTACAATATTTGTTATACAATTTAAAAGAGAAAGAGTTCGCTTATATATTATAGGTACACCATCATGAACTCTTATGATATATATATATATATATATATTATAAATGTGTTTCTGAAATGAATAACGAACATTTACACACATACTAATAAGTGTATACGACGAATATTTTGAAAAAAATGTTCTCCCATTAAAACCTATGTTTTTAAATTATTATTCCTAGTATATTTAGATAAATGTAAAAATAAGTACCCAATGATATTTTTTGTAAAATTCTCATATGAATCGATATGTCACATTATTTTCCCTCGTTTTCACCCATTTTCGAACGTTTAGACGATCAGTGTCGCCTGATGTCGCTATGATGAAAAATGTGATGTGACATATCGATTCATATAAGAAATTTTCAGGAAACACTATGAAGTTATTTTCTTTAATTATCATGAAATATTTATACATATATATTGCAATATTTTATGAATAAATGTTATGAAATGGATAATATAATATGTTGCCGAAAGTATTAAAAAAAAAAAAAAATGATTATAAAGAACAACTATAGTTTCGACCGTAAGTCATCATCAGGTTACAAATGAATAATTTTACAAATAAATATATATATATAGAATGTATACTTGTATTTATTTTTATTTATTCATTTGTAACATGATGATGATGACTTACGGTCGAAAGTAGTTGTTATTTCTAATCATTTTTATGAATACTCTCGGCACATATTATTTTTTATAATTTATATTTATTTTAATATTTTTAAGAGTATTACATTTTTTAAACTACCTAATTAATTTTTAATATATTTTAAACATTTTTTTTATCTGAATAACTATATAATATACATTTAAATATATATATGTATATAATATTTAATTTATTAATATTTTAACATTATTACCAAGATTGAATGGAGCATAATATTGTCTATCTGTTATGTTATCAATTACGTCAATCAGTTTATGTCGGCGATAAATGCACAGTGTATACTTTTGAGATATGATTCAAAGGCTTCATCCTTTCTCCTTCATGGTTATAACATTATCATCACGAGTATATATTATCATTACTGTGTTTTCTCGATACACTAAAACTGGTGTTTTATTCATTGGAATTTGAATGAAGTTACAAATATAAGTTCACGAGAGAATTGCTTTAGTTTTTACATAAGCATATTCATAGGTAGAGTTTATTATGCCTACACGTACAATTTAAAAGTATATTTGTATATTATACCTAATGGAATTATTTTAATATAATAAAAAAACACGTCATTTACACTATATATATATTATATATGCATACAATAGCATGACGTATTACATTATCTATATATTTCGTCGTTATTACTCTATTTAATTAAATCAATATAAGTAGTTTTTAGTTACATTTTATATAATATGAATAGTGAATACATTAATCTAAAATTAAAATATAAAAATTAAGTTGATTAATTTTAAAAACATATTTAATTATCTTAGCTATAGTACCATTAATATATATATATATATAGTATATAAAATAAATTATAGTACATACCCTAAAATTTTACAAAAAAAAAGGTAAAAAAAAATTCACAAAACACGCTATATTAGGTAGGTATATGTGTATAATGTGTAACATAAAGAACAAATTATTTAAAAATATTTTAAATATTTTAAATATGAAACATCATATTTAACTCTGAAATCGCCAAATAAAATGCATTAAAATGAGATAATCTGAATTTATGAGTTATGATAGAAAGTATTGGTTTATAAGCTTAGCATTACACAGGACTTTATCCTGCAGTCATTACTTATTTAACGAGCAGCTAATTATTTATACAATCTTTTTAAGCCTACATAAGATATTATAAAGTGCCAAGGAACAGAAGAATGTTTTTTTTAATCCCTCACACTATATATTCGCCCCCCTCACCCCTTTCAATTTTGATAAATAATAAACTGTTAATTCAATATGTACGCATTGAAATTTTTAGAAAAATTATTAATAAAATCATTAAGATAAAAAAAAAAAATTTAAAAAATTAGAAGGTACTTATTTTAATTTTTCTAAAAATATAGGTTTAGTACACACATTTTATCACATAACATGAACTTAAAGTTTAAAAAATATCCAAAACACATACATTTACTAAGAATTATGTATTCTGTTATACTGGCCAAAATTTTGAACCTTCGCTATTTTTGGCCAGTACTCAATTTTGGTTAGATACCACATAAACCAATAAACAAAATAAATATTTGAACATTCAAAATATTCTAGTATTTATTTGAAAATTCGTCATTCTTAAGCTGGAAAATAAAATAAAATAAATACAATATGTATAATAATATGGTATTAATTTTTGAGTACAGATAGTTGTGTAGATTATATTATAGGTACCTAACTATATAACTTAAATAGACAACCAATTTTATAAAAAAAAGTTAAAACTATAATTTTGTACCCACGATTATTTAAAAATATATTATATTAATGTATTATTAGTTGTACCTAGAGGCTAGAATCTTTGATTAAAGTCTGTATATGATTTTAAAGCTAAAAATTGAAGTAATTTTAGTAAATTTTAATACGATTTATAATTAGCAAGTATTATAGTAGCTAAAAAGGTTTGGTCAAAAGCAGACGGAGCAGAAATAATCCGGAAAAAAAAATGTTTAATTGTGATTATAAAGTTAATCGATTCTCATTAAATCATTAAGGAATATAATGTGTTTTTATAATTTATTTATATATATATATATATATATATATGTCTGTATATACCTACTTTTACGTGTAGAAAAACTTTTCCAAATTTTTGATAAAAAATTTGTTCTAATTGATACTTTATAAAGGTAATTTTTTTATTTCACAATTAGTTTTTATTAGCGTAACGAAAAACTACCGATTTTAACGAAATATTGTTATCCAAAAAAACCTCAAAAATGCAAGTTCACCAGTTAAAAAAGAATACCAGTGTATTATTCTGACCAACTAGTAATTGTTTTCATTAAAAATAATAATGGTTAAAATATGTCTTAATAAAGAGTATTTTTCTACAAAGTTTACATTAAAAAATCATTAGAAAAAAATGAATTATAGAAATTTAAAGGAAAATCTCTTAAAGGTCGTAGCTCGTATAGGTAAACTTGTAATACAAGTATAAATATAATACAAGGAGTGGCATTTTCCATCGTATTTTCTTTTCTTTTCGAACTCTTAAAGTTGTCTTCGTATTATTACACTCGACGTTTGAATAATATGTTGGTAGGTATTTATGCCAATGTAGACAATAATTATTTGTAAGGTGTTTTGTTCCACGACCGCCAAGAGATTTTCCTTTGCATTTCTGTAATAACATTTTTTGTTTTAAAAATTTTAAATGTAAACTTTGTAGGAAAAACTTTATGAGCTTCATTCTGGCGATATAACATAATTTTTCAACCATTATTTTTTTTAATAAAATAATTATTGGTCAAAAAAATGCACTGTTTTTTTTCTTTTTATCTGGCGGATTTCCATTTTTGATGGGTTTTTTTTTTGAAGATATCGCTTTTTTTTACATTTTAAAACAACGATTTAATTAATTTTTATATATTTAAAATTAAAAAATTTAAAATTCATTCATTCAAAAAATTTAAATAGGTTCCTATTTTCTTAAAAATAAAACAATTTATATTATAAAAAAATAACAATATAATTAAATAAAATTGATATACCTATATTATAAAAAATAATACGTATGTGTCGAGAATATTCAAAAATAGATTAAATAACAACTAGTTTTAACAAATTTACATTTCTTTTTATGTTCCATGTTACATTAAATTAATTCTAAATCTTAAATTTTATTGTAATCGGTTCAGACATATATCTCTAGACATCGACTGTCTCAAAAACTTGGAACATACCAGAAAAAAAAACTGGTCTAAAACGCTATTTACGACATTAAAATGTCTGTTATCTTTTTATCGTACAAACTTAGTTTTAGTGTCATTTAAGTGCTTAAAAAGTTATTAGTAAACATATCTGATATTAATCTTCATATTATGTTAAGCCATTGGCGCGTAATACGCGTTTGCTTTTTACGCAATACTGCCTTGTTCCGACAATACATTATATAGTAATTTTAATTGTACGTATATAGTCATATAGGTATACTTTTTTGGTTGAAAGAGTTGGATAGAATTGTTGGGGTAAATTTTTGTTGTTATTTTGAAGTAGTTATTTTTTGATTAATAAAAAAAAAATGAAATATATTATATTATACCAAACATCGCTCAGAACCATTCATAGAACGCGATGATTTGTCCTTGCATTCAAATCTAAAATAATATCATGTCCGAGAATGACCTAAAGGACGATAACGGTAGAGAAAATTCTACCTTCTACTGACCAATACCTACTTTTTTTGTATGTATCTATGCATTTTTTCGGGCAATAGGAGTCAAGTAGAAGTTTTGAAGTAATAAACTGCGTAAAAAATAAACTATCTTATATAGCGGAAACATTTTATAAATGTATGGGATATAACGAAATAACAAATACAATTTATGTCACGGTTACTTATACCTATTTATTTTTTTTTCATTATTATTACACCGAAAATCAAAATCGTTTTATAGAAAGAAATGATTTATCATTGCAGCTTTCAATTTTAATACATCCACTTGATCCATTATTAGTACCTATTCTGTTCGACGAGCAGATATATTATTTCCACCCCATACCGCCTGGCTTTTTTAAACTTAATTCTAGATGCCAACATTATTTTTGAATGGATGAATAATGATAATTTTTTTATTAATCAGAAAAAGAAATATATATATATATATATATATTATGTGTATTATCACTATTGTGAGCTCCTATTATACAGCTGTGACCGTGGTATAAAATATTAAAGCATTTTAATCCTCGGTTGTACTTAAAATTTTGTACTTACTGATTATACCACGCTCGTACTTATATAATAAATAAGACCAAAACAACACATGCGTGCTTTGTAACCCATTCTTGTTTTAAATTTTAATGGTTTTTCTCGAACTTTTTAAATAGTTATACATATATTATTTATGTATTGTTCCGTTGTTTGTAAATAAAAATAATTAATTAAAAGTAAAATTACTTTCATAATTTGTTTTTCTAAACAAAAATTAAGTTTTATTCCTATACAGTATACAGTATATACGTACACTGCAGAGTTTTTTTTTTAAACCGGTGCCTCTGAAGTTTGTACAAATATAATATATAAATATATATATTATATAATAGTAATAACGTATAAATGTATAATGTATTATAAAAGGAAATTTCCTTTTGAACTCGACGTAGGTAGGTAGGTAGAATGTAGGTATAGGTACACAATAAACGATGAAAACAATCCTAAATGTAATTTCGTGTCAAAATATTTATTTTTATTTAAAAAAAAAAACTCAATTTATTGGAGTCTCAGTTAAAATTAACGAAATAATATGAACGCCAATTAAATACCAATTCGATAAATTATTATTATTTACCTAACTGTAAAAATCCCAATTGAATAAAGAATTATTTTTATTGTTTGTCGTGAAATACCAATAATGTTCGACTAGAAAATATATTATATAAATAAGAAGTGACGGAACTGGTTATTATTCCATTATTACAACTATAATAAAACAAAAATGGCCTTAATCGAATGACACATCTTTACAAATATTATATCGCATTATTAGTAATACATACCTGCCTATATTCAAAACAATAAACTATATATTCTATCTCCTCGTATATATTTTTCTCGAGCACACATACATTTTGAATTTGTAAAATTATATCATAAATTATTGTACCCGGGTGTTTTTTATTGGGTATATTAGAGTGAAGTTTTAACGGATAATAATAATTTGTACAATACGAAAAAACCATTTTTCTCTCAGCGAATGTAATTTACTAAATATTATAATAATACCAAAAGTAACTAAATAGTAGATTTTTTTAAATCGTAATTAAGTATAATTTTTTTCCATTTTAACTTTTAACTTAACGTATAGAAATTATTTTTGTTGACTATTGATTTTCGACTAAACTCTGAATGCTTTTGTGTTAATTGCAATTGCATTTGTATTAATTTAAGTTAGGTTTTATCATTAGATACCTATAATATATCACGCACATATTTTATAATACCGAACAATGATAAATTTCGCAACTTTCTCGTACACATATTAAAAATCGAAAAATATGTACCTATTATATGAAAATGTAAGATTATTGTAGAATATCTAAACTACAATGATTTTATAGATATTTAATCCTCGCCCTTGGTTTCGATAAATCAACAATTGATAATCTAAAGGAAAACACTGATCATTTTTTGCAAACATCGCAGATATTTTTTATGAATTATTTTGGTTGAAAACATTTTTAAAGCAAAACTCATTGTCTGATAGCAATTTGAAGTTCTTGAAAACTGTTGTGCAAGTGTGAGTGATCATAATACTTAAATTACATAACTTAAAGTCTCTGCCGGGCAAATAAATTTACACCTTAAATTGTTAAAACCTTTTAAAAATGATGTACGTAATGTTTAAAAAAAAAAAGTATAAATAATATACTCTTTATATACTATAATAGTAATAATATATACTATTATATATAATATATAATATATAAATAGTACTATAATACTTGATTTCTAAAGATGAAAATCTTTTTAAGAATTTCGTTTTTAAACAAAATTTGTCCGCGTATTGTTAGCTCTTATTCCGTCCAATAATAACATTTCCAGGCCCATGCAGTGACGTCAATTTTCAATTATCATCTAGAACCGAAACATATTATTAACCCATCGTATGCAAGTGGGAAGGAATTGTATTTGTGCAACCGTCAGTTAGACGAAAATCTTAAAACCACATTAAAATTAAACGCGTTTGTTTAGATTTGATGGATATTGAAAACAAACATTTTTTAATAAATTTCAGATTTTGATATGAATAAATAACCCACATTTGTATTATAGATAATTTTTCGGTCAAATTCAGAAAAATTTTAAGTAAATTATCATACTCAATTTACACATATTGATTTAAGTATTCAAGTTTGTTACCCCGAATGATCGCAATAATTATTTATTCAATGTAGGTACGTCGTTGTGTAAGAGAAATAATGCAAATTATATATTTTTCTTCGTATGTTATGCACGTATTTTCGGTATACACATTACACAAAAGGAAACGAGTTGCAGGATTCGTGAGGAAAGTGTTGATACGAGTCAACGCTGTTATTAATTCTAATTAATTGGACACACCTGCAATAATGCAATAAGTGTATTGTAGATATTATGCAGAATTTATAAATTTTTATCAGTTTCAGTACAAATAAGATTGATATAATACTAATTTTTAAATTGATTAAATATTTTTAAATAATATTAACTTACACCTTGGCAATGGTCAATACTAATAATCAAGAAGAGACATCAATTAGTCAATAAGTTAAGTTAGTGTTAATTTTGCAAATTGTATACTTATCAGATTACGTAGCTATATATTTATATTATTATTATTATATTATATTATTATTATTATTATATTATATTATTATTATATATATATATATATATATATATATTATCTGTGAATAAGTTATTATCTAGTTAATATTTTTTATATAGAGTTAAGTTAAGTCAATACACTTTTTTTAAATATTTAAATAGTAATATGTTTTGTATATTATAATATGTGCATTTTGATTTTCAATTTTGTGTAGGTACCTAATATACATAATATATACACTGTCATATTATAATAGGTATATATTATTATAGTGTACCTATACCATATTATAGCGTATTTATACAGTGGCGTAGGAGAAGGAGGCAGGGGGGACTGTTGCCCTCCCCCCAGGTATAAACAATTTTAACTTTTGCCCCCTCGGATAAAATAAACAAAATACTCAAAAGGTTACATTTTTGTAATCTATCAATTATTATCATTTTCTTATAATATATAATATTTGATTTTTTTTTTTTTTCATCATCATGCTGTATTAATATTTTCCATTTACTGTTATAGCGTTCTGTATAATAATAAATATAATATTATTAAGAACCAAAAAGTATTACCTATCTCAAAGTAATTCTATATAAATCATACAATATAATAATAATGGGATAGAAAAATGATTGTGCATTATATCAACATCTAAAAATAAATATACATATACGAGTTTTTAATTGTCGGATCTGAGTCAGCCGTTAACTTTGTTTACTTCGGTCAAAAATAAAATAAAAAGTCCATTATTTTCATTTTTATGGTATTTTTTAAAAATATATATTGATAAATATGAAAAATATAGTATAATACTTTATCAAACAAATAAGACTATTATCTTAAATGATTTATTCCATTAAAGTATTAAATAAAAACATATTTCATACCTATATGAGATTATATTATGTCATTCCAAAGATGTAGGTACCTTCAAGATTAATTATTAATTGTACAGGTGTCAGTCATTAAGTATAGGTACATAGATTTTTATTTGTAGTTATTCCTTTTTATTAATATTGTTAACTTTGTAAATATATTACCATAACTTATATATATATATATATGTATTGTATATACATACACATTTTAAGTAAATTATATACATACTACACAATATGTAGTATGTGCAGTATATATGTCCTATAGGTATAAGCTTTTAAAGAAAAAACTTTTAAGTATTTTATTTCTCAAATATATTTTTATGTTCAACTGATTTCACACTTTCTTAGACATTTTATATTATACTTATTAATTGCACTTTTATATTTAAATATAGGACGCCACACATGTGATTTACAAGGGGTCTGTATAGGCAATTTTTATGATATTTTAAGAAAAGTGAAAATCTCATGATTTAAAAATATTTAAGTACATTTTAAAAGTAATTTAAAAATATATCCGTACCAGTACCACTTTTTATTGTTGCGTAATCACGATATTTGTAAACAAAACTGTTTTGCGAGAAAAAATTGTTCTCGAACTGTACCTAGTTGTAATTAAAAAAACCAAATTTCAACACAATATTATAGACAATATTATCCGTTTTCTAATTTCGTCTTTTTTTTTTCAATATCACAAGTATAACTGATGTTATGCCATCTGTAAAAACCAAAAAAAAAAAAAAATGTTTAATTAATAATTTTTTTATTATTTAATATTTTTTAAAAAGGATGACGGTAAAACACGGTTAATGGTATCTACAACATTGTATCAAAATTCGATTTCTTAATTACAACTACAGCTCGAGAGCAATTTTTTCTCGCAAAACAATTTTTTATGATAAAATAACGCATATGTGACGTTCTCTTAATAAGAGTTTTTATGTTTTACATACTAAAAATATATATATCTATAAATATAGTTCCTGCGCGACTGTATTTATGAATGGGTATAGATACTAATCGTTTTATTAATAAGTACTTACTAAAAATATATTTTCATTTAACTTCAAAATAATATTTTTTTGAACCTTGAATATTCATAATAAATAATAATAATATAGTAAGCTGTAATAAACCTAAAATGACAATATCATTTTTAACATCATCATTTCCAAAAAAAATAGTAGTTATCCTATTTTTATGCTTCATACAGAATTTAAATTATTTAAATAAAATAGAAAAAAAATAATTATTATTTGAATACTAGATTTAATAATGTATAACAATACATTATTAAATTAAATCTGTCTATTTTCCTATTTATTTTTATCTAAATTAACCATTATATTTTTCAAGTAAGTAAATAAATAGGCAATTTGCATGTACAAAATTGAAAATTTACCAATAAAAGATAAAAAAAAAATTCAAGTTATTAACTTTTGGATTGATTGAGTTATTTTAACTAAAATCTGGTTTTAACTTTAAAAGTTATTAGTTCGTTAACTTTTAACTTGTAACTATTTAAAAAAGCCGTTTTTACAAACTTAACTTATCTAATCTATAGCTAATCTAGTTAATTATTTTATTAACTTTACTCATCATTGCTAATAATGCATACCACCAAAAATAATTCCACTTTTCTCGTATAAAATATAGTATGATTCCAATGTTTTATTTATAAAAAAAAATTGTCTTTTTCAAAATCAGTATGAACTCTTATATAATATTATTTAGTATACGTATGGTTAACACCCCTTACTACTTACTCAGTTACTCTCTATATTTGTATTCACTGCTGCAGAATAACATTTTATTTTTAATTTAACTAATTATATAACTTGTAAGACATTCGTAAACCTTGATAATTTCTGACAACAATTATTAATATGAGTATAGTTGTTTAATGTATACTTATAGGTACCTACTAATACTTATTTGAAAATTAAAATACTTTTAGTTTGATTTGTCTGAAAAAAAAATGCATTTGTTTATACACCTTAATTTAAAGATTTATTTTTAATTATATTTAGAACGTAAAACACATAATATAATTTCAAAAAATTAATCAAAAAATGTACATATTTTTACAATATTTAATCGAAATAAATATACCCACGTAGTATCTTTAGCCTTTGTTCACTGTAACTGTGTATATAAAACATTTTAATTGATAAAGTATAATAATTATACTTTAATTATTAAAGTGGTATAATGTACACTATAAATTTAGTTCATAGTCCATTAACCTGCAAAGACATCACTACGGTCCAATAAATGTTTTGTCTAAAATTCGTTTACGCAAACAAAAAAACATTATTAAACTAAAATAAATTTAGGACCAAACTTTCTATGTAATATGTACATTGTACGCATTAATCCAATTCGGGTTTACAATTTACGTAATATTATTCAGTTTATAACTTAAGACGGCCACCAAAACAGGGGAATACAAACAATTGGAACTATCTCGTAGGACCTTGTTTTGAAAAAATAAAAAAAGGATTCTATTGTATTTCAAATAGTGTTTACAAACTATAATATATGAAAATAAAAAGTATCCAATGATAATGGAGAAAAAGTTTTTGCAGGAACGATTTCACGAATGCCTTATCGATTTAACTATAGTTACGAGTACGTTATACTAAAATTCTTAAAAATTTAACAAAACTAATTTTCTAATTGTCACTTCCTAGTTTCTACTGTTGAATTATTGATATAGGTAATTAAAATATTAAAATAGTATTAAATATATTAGATATTATAATCTCATGTAAATATCGTTGTAAGTATAATTTAATAACTTTTCGAAAAAAAATGAATTATGAACTTGAAATTTAATATAATTAGACTAAGGACCCGCAAGAATTAGTAGGAACAGTACCTTGAATTTTTATTTATTTATTTTTAAATTTTATTTACCTGTAGTTATGTTAACAATTCATGACTCAATTGTATATTTTTAAAATTTTTCGCGTACTTAATGTAAATTTAAATGTAGGTTTCAGAATTTTTTTCGAATAATATTTCTATATATATACCGTATATATAGCATTATAATAATTTAAAAAGTTTGATGTATTAATGCATAGGTATAGGTTAGGTTAGGTACTCTCTTTATTGATAATTTTTAAATGTTTGAAGTGTAACTCATCATAACATAACATAACTAATTCTCCAAAGTATATTATAGTTTTTTCAATAAATTCAACATTTAATGTGATTATGTAATGTTATTTTTTAGATTTTTGTGAAATCAAAAATATTATTTGGTTTAATTAAAATTGTTTTGCGTGATACCTACACTGTGTGACAGTATATGTATAATGTTTTTGAATATTCGAAATGCATAACATTCCAAAGTTTTTTTTGTTATTATTTATTTTAATTACCTAAACCTAATATTTACAAAATATCATAAACATAATATTATAGTCTAATTCAATTATTCAGATATTTTCGTACTACAAAAATGATAAAACATAATATTTCTTACACGAAACAAAAGTGAACAATATTAATTATTTCTTCACATGTTACAGTGAACCCATTATTGCGTCAGTATACTAATTTATCAATATATTGATCAGATGTGCAGCCACTGTGATTCGGATAGGCCGCATTCCGACGTATAAACTATAATATTTATTATTTAATAATTACATTTGAAATATGTAATTTTTTCATTATATAATAGATATTACATATTTACTGAATCAAATATTTTATGTAGCTATTTCAAAAAAAATTTAATACATTTTCTATGAGAATTTTTATTCAAATTTTAAATATTAATTTACATGACAATTATCCAGGCTTCAAAACGTTATTTTAACGTTATAACGAAAAAATCGATAACGTTTTAAAACAAAAAAATTAAATTACGCGTTTTAAAAAGGATAGCGTTATATCGCAAAATTTTAATAACGTTTTAAAACGGAAGATGTTACCTATTATATATCGTAAAATATAAATACGTTTTAAAACAGAAACTGTTATAACGAAAAAATAGTAACATTTTCAAGCCCTGTATTATCTTTTTAATAAAAACCATAAATCAAAATACAATTATATTTCCGCTTAAAAATAATAGTATTATTTTTTTTACAGCTAAAGTTTACATTTAAAAAGCATTTTATTTTTATTGCGTATGACATGATATCAACTTATATCAACTTGTACATATAAACATTTAAAGATAAATAATTAATTAATTAAATAACAATAAAAGTAATAAATAAATAAAAATTTAAAAAAGCCGAGAAGCACTTCACACGTTGGATAGGAAAATTATGACGGATATATAAAATGATTCTGAGCGAAGCTTCAGTGGATATACTTGACAATTACTGTAGGTTATACTAATAGTATATTCAGAATATATAATTAAATGTCTCAAAATTTAAAATTGCTATAAATAGCCTAAAATTGAAAAAAAAAAATATTAAAAAATGTTTACCTTCATAATGTACCATGTACTATATACGTTTGTGGTGAAAATTTCAAACCTTTAGCATCAATATTTTCGGAGTTATGAAGAATTTTACCACAATCGTGTTTACCGATTTTTATAATGATTTTTTGATAGTTTTTTCTTCTGTGTTTAACGAAAAAATTAAAAAAACGAAAGATAAAGTACTCTCTAAAGTACCAACTATATGCAATTTTCTCACAGAAAATGGTGCTGTTTGTAATGATCGGAGCACTTCATCTTATACAATTTTTGAGTACAGACATAAAAATAAAAAATAAATAAATCACATCATCGCAAAAACCAATACATCCTCGCTTCGCTCAGAATTTAAAAATAACAAGGTGACTAAATTTTAAATCTAATTAGATCGATAACTAATTTAATATACACAAGACTAGAGATAGTAAACGCATTTTTAAATTTACCATCCAAGTAACAGCAGAAAAACTTATCTGATGGCTGCACTTTGTGAAGTCCTTCAATACCTTCCACGAATAAAATATGTCTCATGAAGATGTGTCAACAATGTGGTGGACTGTCTGCTCCTTATTACATTCGTAATTAGGAGATTTTAACATCCCCTATCACCTCATTTAGACAATACGTAGCCACATTTACCCTGTTAGGAATAGTAGGAACTTTTTCATCTGGATTAACTACCAGGCAACAGTTCCGTACACCATACGAAACCCACAGTTTTTTTTCAAAATTACGCACACTAGTTTTATCAGTGTTTCTATATCTATATCGAGTGTCTTGATTTCTTCATTTTCAAGGGATGTCCCTAAACAAGGGAAGGTGAGGATTGTATTTTTTTATGAAAATATTTACTTAGTATGCTCGCTTCTGTGTATTTCTGGTGGAACTATATTAGCGATAACTAGCAATCGCACTAGATTTGTGTAGACCTGAATATTCCTGTTACGATACGTATAATTTTATGAAGTTGTGTGTCCACTGTCTACTTTTTTACAATGAGCGTTTTTTGCATGAATGGGAGCGCAACACTCCACCACGATACACACTAGTGCGATTGCAGAACTTCATAAGGACAGCTGCGTTACAATCCCAGCTAATTCCTGCTAGTTTCACAATTATGTTGATTCTGGTTTTGGCTTCATTTTTCAGACCCTTTAAATGCCGCTTGTAGGTCAGGGATCTGTCAATTTTTACTCGTAGGTATCTTGTGAATTCTCTAATAGCTATATTAATATATTCAATCCGTAGGTCTAGTTTTCTCTAGGTCTCATCTGTGAAGATGCAAAAAGCTACATTTTTGTTAGGGCTTAGGGTAAAGTACCATTTGTTGAAATATGCTTGTATATTGATTAAATCGTCGTTGAGTATTCGTTCGATTATGGAGATCGTTTTGGCTTGAGCCACTAATGTTATATCGTTATATATATTTATATTATATATATATGTGTGTGTGTGTGTGTGTGTGTGTGTGTGTGTGTGTGTGTGTGTGTGTGTGTGTGTGTGTGTGTGTGTGTGTATTTCATAGCTTCTGTGTCTAAAATGTCAGCTATACATTAAAAAATATGAAAGAAAGAACAGATCATTGGGGAAAACTGTTTTGTAGATATTTATATTGGATTTCTTTTTTATTTAGGGCCACTTTTAATTTCCTGGTCGATAACATTTGTTCAATAACTCGGAGGGTACCTTTATACTTAAGTATTTTAAAAAGTTTGAGCATTTTTCCATTCTTCCATACCGTGTCCTAAACAGCAAATAAGTCAAGAAATACTGCTCTTGAATTTTCCTTGTACTGAAAACCATTTTAGACGTATGTGATAAAAGCTATTAATTGGTCACAACAACTTCTATCTTTCCTGAATTCCGCTTATTATACAGGTAACTCCTACTCTATTATTGTTTAAAGTCGAGTGAGTAAAAGTCTTTCGAAAACTTTATATTAGATTATATAAGATTATATAGACAGAAGTTAGATTAGCCTAAAACAATTTGAATCACACGTAAGCTTATTTAGTTTCAAAAATGCAATTACTTTTGCCACGTGTCACAACTTGGTTAGGATAAACGTTTTTGCTAGCTTAACAAACCATGTTTTACCTTTTAGGCCTAGGTACATAAAATAACGCTACACCCGCAATTGATATCTGGGGTATTGTATAGACAATTTTTAAGAAATTATAGAAAAAATAAAAATCGAACAATTTTGAAATATCTAAATACATTTTAAAATTAATCTAAAAATAAATCCATACCCATTCCACATTTTATTTTTGTGTAATCTCGACATTTCCGTCCAACAAGCATAGAAGCTAGACATAGAAGATAGGAGCTTTCTGAATAAATCTGAAAACAGATTTGATTTTGTCGGCCTGTCTTCAAGGGATCGTTTGAAGCATTTTCTTTAACATTAAATACTGAAATATGATCAATGTTTATAAAGCACAGTTTTCAATAATAAATTACAAGATCAAAAATTTTTTCAGAATTGAAATCTGACTTTTCAAAGTCCTACAGTTTTATCTTGTTTTTAGGTCAGTATTGTGTTGTGTGACGTCCTCTTAAGGAACTCTGGTAATAATCCATCCGCCCCAGCTGCGTCACCATTTTTAACGTTTTTAATGCCTGTTATACTCTAGCTAACTCTTTGTTAAGTCAGACATCAGTGTTGATTTATCTTCACATTTATTAAATTCACTTACATATAGTTTTTGTATTTCTAACTTACTCTATTTGGATGGTTTAATGTTAGACGTTTAAAAAGTACGCTAAAAATAGCGTTTTCAGAAGCTTCTCCTTCCTATCTGGTGGATTCAGCAGCACCTAGTTTTCTCAGTAACGCCCAGCTAATTCTACTTGAGTGTATAAAATCCATCTCTTCTAGTGTGTTTAACCATGTCTTTTTTTATCTAACAATGATTTTCAGTAGTAAAAATCTATCCACGAAAAACAAACGAAATGACTTATTAAAGTGATTTTAGAGTTAACAAACCTATTATCGAATATATAAAAACAATATTTTGGAGACGATCCAGCGGCATTTTGAAAAATATTAATTATTAAAAAAGTTAATATCATAAAAAAAAATTAAAAAATAAGATATTTTACATACAATGTTTAATAATATAATTATATTATCATAAAACACCAATGAAATTGTCTCCAAACTTTTATCCTTTATATATTTTGTAATAGGTATTTTACCTTTAAGACCATTTTAAAATACCTTTCTGTATGTTTTTCGTAAATTTTTTTTTAAACATATCATGGGCGATTGTAAATTCCGTCCGAAACGACCAGGTAAGAAAAGGGCTATAGTAAGTTCCGCCTCAAAAATTTACAAATCAAAAAAGGTGTATGTAAATTCAGCCCAGAAAAAATTAATATTTTTAAACTAAGCATTCCGTGACTGTACGCGGCGTGTTATAGTATTTGTAAGTTACAAAATGTACAAACACAGAACAATCGTCAATCATATAACTTCTTATCGGTTTTTACTACAATATTTCGGATCTGATAATTGGCAAGTTAACAGCAGATAGGAATTATAAATTGTTTGAATCACTTGTGTTTAAAACACACAAGTTAAACCTTCAAAGCTGCATGTATTCACAGTATTCACACGTACATAATATAATAATGGCTCAATTTATCGAATCTGAACGTGAAAATAAACTTCTACTATTAGAAAACTGTAAATTAATATTATTAATAACTCAACGTGGTGTTTCACAGGAAATCGGGGTATATTTTCGATGAAGCGAAGTGGAGCAACATTTGAGAGCGTAGCGAGCAAATGGAGTCGGCCAGAGCGAGTGGCGCGACCGTGGCCCGTCTTCCCAGCTATGTTTCTCTACACGAGTCAATGTACTTTAAGAACTTGTTAAATAATATATTTAATAAAGATTTTTTCGGGGCAGAATTTACATGTACCTTTATTGAACTGTAAAATTTTCAGAGCGAAATTTACCATCTTCGGGCAGAATTTACATGTGCCCCTTGATCATATAACAATAAAAAGTGATGCAGGTATGGGACCTATTTTTAGGTATAATTTTTAAAATGTATTTTAACATTTTTTAATTGTTACATTTTCATTTTTCAATATATTTTATACAAATTTCCTACACAGAACACCTTAAAAATGGATGGTGTGACGTCCTCTTAAACATGTGACCGACACCTTGTTCCCAGATATTTACTCAGTAAATATTTACATTCATTTTTCCAGCACGGTATATGTTCATGACATTTAAATATAGTCTCAGTTGCCGACTTTATAAGTTTGAGAGATTTTCTATAATCCCCGGAGGTAGGTCCAATGCGTTTGATTTTTTCTTCGATGTATTTTGCATTTTTATTCCTATCTATAGATCTTAAAATGCAAAAAAAACTGCTTTAATGAAAATTATTAAAAAAGAGATAAATCAATTTTAAAATTGATAAGTTTGCGGGCATCGAATCAGAATGTATATTTTAGACTGCTGCTTGTATTTAAGATAAATAATTGAGAAGTAAATTTGGAAGTTGGAGGTGATACATTGACATAATCTTCGTTCATATTTTCAAAATATAAAAACTAAAAAATAAAATCAATTTGGAATGACATTTAAATACTATACCTATATAACATCAAATGCTTATATTCGAATACTTTATAAAACTGACATATTTTAAGCTATCTATTATATACTAAAAATATGAAGTGTCGTCATTTGCGGGTGGATAAAGAGTGAATTTGCCCCCATCTAATTTTTAAATGTTGGGATCTAACTTTTGACTGTTATAATATATATTTATATTAAATTTACCAAATTTTTCCAAGACTAATAGCCGATAGCTAAAATTTAGTTTCATTAATAAAAACTGAAATTATTAAATTCATAATGTATTTTCTACTTCCACAATAATTATTTTAAATTAATACTTTCAAATGCTTTTCCAATTTCCGGAACTCTTAAAATTTTAACTATACTTATGACTTTACTTGTTTCTACTGTTTTGAATGAACGGCTTCTTTTGATCACTCAAACTAATAAAAACTCATCTTTAACTAACGATAGGAAATGAGTGGCTACAGAATAACTTGCTTTTAATTACTGTTATTTAATATGGCAATACGGTTAAAATTAGTTTAAATGAGATTGTTGATAATATCAACAATTATATTACAACAATATTATGCTTGCGAAGATGAGAAATTAAAAATATTTGTTTAAAAATATTGTTTTTCTATATTTATTTTACGACTTGTTTAATTAACATATGTTGATTGTTTAAGATAAAACAATAGAAAAAACAAACATTTATAAATTTTAAAGGGGCAAGTTAAATTTTTGCCACTGTAAATATGTCATTATTATATTGAAATAGTCAAAAAAACTAAAAAATATTATGATGATCAATACAAAACATCACATAAAATTGTATATAAACCCAAAAGTATACAGCATTACAGCCTATAAATACATAATATATTCGATTCGATTCTCCATGCACGACCGCATATAAATATGAAATAATTTAAGTATAGGTAGATCCATACAATAAATTAAGGGTTGTAAACCATAGAAAGACCCCGAAAAAATGGTCGATAATGTGAAACATTAAAAAAATGTAAAATCTCACAACTTTTTCTAAAAATTAGAAAATCATAAAATACAATAATAATCCCTTATATATAATACTCTTATTACCTAATTATCTTATTTTTCACTAGTATTACAAATTATTAGGAAAAATCTTTCTAATTGATTCCATTATTAAACCCATTTTTTCAAAATGTAAATTGGCAGGTGTAAGATAATATTATAATATATAATAGCATCAGTAAATAAAATATATTAATACCATTTATTCTTGATATTTCGGTATAATATATAATTAACATTTATGCAGTCTGTGTAAAATATTTAAAAAAAAAAAAAAAAATTCCCAATAAAAACGGCTGTAAAATAATTTTATTATGCGTTGATACGCATAATTCAAACCCACTACCTATAGTAATATAGTATACAATAACATAAGCATATTATATTATTTAAAATCTATTGACAATGAAAAAACAAATGTCTTCTTCTTCTTCTCCTTCGCCTTCTCTCCCAACTATTTGGGGTCGGCCACCCTGGTCCTACACTTCCACTTAACTCTATCTCCCGCATCTTCTTCACTTACTCCCACCTTCCTCATATCACTC
>JAIPRL010001967.1:0-63198 GCA_025469235.1 Pemphigus obesinymphae
GATGTTTTATATTGATATACGTTTACTATTGTATTAAAGTCTTTTGTATTAAGATTTGTTTTATTAATTTGTATTGCCGTATACGTCGAAACCTACATTGACGTATACGATAGTCCCTACAATATATAAAAAAAAAAAAAAAAAAAGGATAGGTTAGGTTAGTTCAGCGGTGGCTGTCGAGGCGCTTACACGGGTTTCCGCGTCGCTCCTGCATGCGAGTCGTTTTTGCTACGAAATAGTTGGTCGTTTTTTGTGATTCGGGCATTAAAAGATTCGTCTCGTTACGGTGCGTCGAACACAAAAAACCGCGAACCGATGATATTGGCGTTTTCCGTACCTACAAAGGGCTAATCTGATAAGCGACAAATCGTGCGATTTTTTGGTGTTTTCAGGCCCGAACCCGACAAATTCGGTCTTGAAGCACCTTAATTAAGGAAACTCCATCTCCAGCGCGGAAATCGGCTCACTAGCTTGCCGAAAATCAGCTCCTCGTTGAACGGACCTTCCGCGCCCTCTGGCGGCTTCAAGCTAGACGGCGCATTCCTGCGCGATAGCTCAGCGGACGAGAAACGGGAAGACCTTTCGTTAGACGTGTCAAGCGTGGTCGGCCGACAAATACCGGGTGAGTTATCCCATTTTTAGTTTTTTCCTTTGTCGCGGTCAATTTGCATATATGCAAATTGTAAGAGGCACGCGTCGGCCAGCCTTGTGCTAGCGCGACCCCGATTATTTGACCGCGGCATACATCGGCGAGGCGTCGCCCGATAGCTATACTCCGAGTGTCCGCCACGACACCAGTGCAGCCACACCGGACAGCGTGTAATTCCCGTGTACCCCGGGACTAACAAAAAGTGGTATATCTCAGCTTCCGCCGACCCGATCTCGGCCGGGTAAGGACCAAAAGGGCAAGCGGGCACTAGGGTACAACATACCAAAGGTTTCCCCCCTTTTTTCTGACCCCACCGTAACTCCAAAACGGCGGGGGCTAGAGAGCCGCGGTTTGGAGCGCTAGACTTGTGAGGGCAACCCAAACAAGTTCCTTCATAGTTCAAGGGCGAAATACGCCCTATAGGGCAGATAGGGCATAGGGCCTTGGGCGATGGCCAAGTCACGTGGAGGGATCTCCTGATACCTCCGGATTTGGGAGACCCCCTCCACAAGGCTTGGAAGTCAAGGGCGATTTGTAGCAGCAAAGGGAGCTTCGGCGGTAGCCACCCCCTTGCAATGAGCTCATCCTCGGGGCTCCAAGGCCCAAAACCGTCTGTGTTCAATTCCGGCACAACAATGGGTTCACAACAAGCGAACGCGATTCAAAAACTAGAGGCGAAGGAGAACTCCCTATGTAAGGACTTGGATAAAGACCTTGAGCTGCTCAGAGAACTTGTAAAAAAGGTTAAAACAGACGGGGTCAAGGAGGCAGTCGACAGGATAAGCTTGCACTTCAACGCACTGGTGGTAACCAAACGCGAGCAAAAGACGGCTAGATCACTGATCACCGACATAGCTGCGACAATAAAGGAGTCGTAGAGGGAAGTAATAGGCGCCATAGAAAAAGTGAGACCTAGCTTAGCAAACGATACACAAGGATGTATCGACATAGCTGCGAAAATAAAGGAGTCGCAGAGGGAAGTTTTAGGTGCCATCCAAAATGTAAAGCCTAGTATAGCAAGCGACGCTCAAGGAGGCTCCGAGGCCCTTTCTAGCATCAACAAGAGAATGGATAAGCATGAAGAGACAATGAAGGAAATGCTCAAATCAGTCAACAACAGGAGACCATCGGTTTTTGAAGATGCTGAGCAGACCCCATGGACAGAAGTCGTCAAACAAACTAAGAGGAACAGAACCAAGGACGCGGACGCCGTACCTACAACGGGAACCCCTACACAGCGAAAGTCCACCACGAGACATCGACCACCGGCGATCATAGTTGATGTCAGCCGGGAAGATTTCCCCGCTCTAGCAAAGAAAATCCGTCAGAGCGCCAACCGAGACGTCCTGGGGGACCACGTGATAGGCATGCGCCAAGCCAAAGCGGGCGGCATCATTATAGGTGTCAGAGGAAATCCGGGCCAAGTCAAAGCGGTGAGAGCTGAAATCGCCAAGGCTGCCGGCAACCTCGTCGGAGTAAGGTCTCTAAGAAGTGAGAGACTTAGATGAGTGGACCACCGGTGATGAGGTAATGGAAGAGATTGCGGCAATGACTAGAGGTGATATAAGCGGCACCAAGGTAATAAACATGCGGAAACAGTACGGCGGGGTTCAGTCAGCTCTAGTATCAGTCCCCTCTGCAAGCGCGTGCATATTACTTAAGGCTGGGAGAATTAAGGTGGGCATGGTAAGCTGCCGGATTCGGCTCAGGGAGCAGTCGTCGAGGTGCTTCAAATGCTTTGCTTCCAGGCACTTGGCCAGAGAATGCAAAGGGCCGGACAGGAGCGATCGCTGCCGACGCTGCGGCCTACAGGGTCACTTGGTCAAGGACTGCGGAGCTGGTCAGGAGGAAGCGTTGGCGTTCCAACGCGAGGTAGATTCAGCGCTTCAAGATGCTTAAAATCCTCCAGATAAACATCGGAGAGTGCCGCGCCGCCCATGACTTGCTATTAGTCACCGCGGCGCAAATTGGCGCCGATATTATATTGATATCGGAACCAAACATAGCATTAGGGAAATCCAGCGACGGCTGGCATTTTGATGCGTCCGGCCGGAGTGCGATAGCAGTCATGGGCAACCTGTCCATTGACAAGATTGGGCAACCTGAGAACGGCTTTGCATGGATAGAGTTACCCGGGCTACGAATGTATAGCTGCTATTACTCCCCAAATGCGACCCTTGCTGAGTTCGTGAATTCCCTAGCTAGGCTCGAACTAAGCATTAGGAGCACGACGAAAACCGTCATCGTAGCCGGAGACTTTAATAGTAAATCTACGGACTAGGGCAGCCCAATCGAAATTGACAGGGGGAAATTACTCGCTGACCTAGCAGCGTCGCTCGGCCTAGCGGCGTGCAACCAGGGACGCAAACCGACGTTCGTAAGGGGGGCGTCGGAGTCCCACATTGATCTTACGTTCGTCTCGCAACAATCCGCAGGCATGGTGAGCGGGTGGACAGTTCTCGAAGAGGAAACTCTTAGTTTACACAAATATATTGTTTTCATACTAGATGCGCAAGGACCACTGCCACTGGCTCACCAAAGCAAGGGGTGGGCCATCAGGAAAATTGACAACACCAAGTTAGCCGAGATACTCGAGCGCGGAACTCCGGCAGAGGCCACGACGGTCGAGGAGGATTGCAGACGGGTGATGGAATGGCTGACCAGCATCTGTGATGCAAGTATGCCCAAGGCCAACTATAGCGGCAAACGTCAACCGTCCGCTTGGTGGAACAGAGACATAGCTGAGCAGAGGAGAAGATGTCTTAAAGCCAGAAGAACATACACCAGGAAAAGAAGGACCACGGACGAGAAAGGTGGCACAGCTGTGAAGGAGGCTTTCAGAAGAGAAAGGAAGGCACTCGTAGTAAAAATTCAATCAGCCAAGGAGGACAATTGGAGAAAAATCTGCGATATGGTAGACAGCGATCCATGGGGACTCCCGTACAAAATTGTCATGGGAAAACTCAACCGCAGGAGGCCCATTCCTGGGATAGACCTTCCGGAACGGCTAGAGAGCATAGTAAATGCACTATTCCCATCTGGACCGGTGCGCCGAATCATCCAGACTGCCACGCAAGAAGAGCTTGAACTTTAGCTGCCCGAGGTTTCCACAAACGAGGTCGCATCCGCAGCAGGGCCTACCGAGGGGAAAGGCGCCTGGTCCCGACGGCATTCCTAACGAGGTCCTGAAGGCTGCGGTGCAGCTATACCCAAGTCGTTTCGCATCCATGTTCAATAAATGCCTGAAGAACGCGTACTACCCTCCAAAGTGGAAATCAGGCAACCTGGTGCTATTGCGCAAGCCCGGGAAAGCTTTGGACAACCCCTCAGCGTATCGCCCGCTATGCATGCTCGACTCGACCGGAAAGCTGTTCGAAAAGGTGCTAACGCGTAGAATGCGGGCTCACATTTCCGAGACAGGCGATGCAGCGGCAAACCAGTATGGCTTTAAACCCGGTAAGTCGACCACCGATGCTCTGGACAGGGTCCGCTCCGCCTATCAAAATGCGAACGGCCACGGGCATGCACACAACCGGTATGTGGGCATGTTAACGCTCGACGTAAAAAATGCCTTCAATAGCGCACCATGGTCGGCAATTCTCCAGGCGCTGGAAAGAAGCGGTTGCCGGGGTACATGCGGCTAATAATAGGCAGCTACCTTAGCGATAGGAGCATCAACGTGAGGAGGTCGGATGGTTCCACGTGGCCGCTTGAGGTCAACCGCGAAGTGCCTCAGGAGTCGGTGCTTGGGCCCGACCTTTGGAACGTCCTGTACGACGACCTACTGAAGACCCAGCTCCCAGCCGACGTGGAGCTGATAGCATTCGCGGACAACGTAGCCGCGATCGCCACGGCGACTGTTCCGCACGTTCTCGAGGAGAGGCTTTCTGAGGCCCTCGACAAGGTGACTAGGTGGATGGAGTCCAACGGACTGGAGCTGGCGCTGGAGAAAACGGAGGTTATCCTATTGACCAATAGGTATAAACATAACACCATAACGGTCAGGTACGGAGCACACGCCTTCCCATCGTCAAGAAGCGTTAAGTACTTAGGGATTCTGCTAGACACAAGGTTGCACTTCGTCGAGCACGCAGAGCTGGCGGCAAGGCGCGCTTCGGAGGCGTGCAGACAACTGACGGGGATCCTCCCAAACTTGAGGGGTCCCAAGCAAAGAACAAGGAAGGTTCTAGCAACGGTTGTGACGTCGAGAATCCTTTACGGTGCCCCAATATGGTTCCCGTCAATCACCTCCAGGGCAACCAAGAAACTGGAAACGGCATACAGGAGGATTATGCTTAGGGTCTCCAGATGTTACAGCACGGTGTCCCACGAGGCAGCCGCGGTCGTCTCAAACATGCCTCCACTGGTTCTGCTAGTAGAGGAGAGGACGAACATCTACAGAGGTTGGGAAAAATCTGTAGCAAGGGATTATCTCATGAGAAAATGGCAGGGAAGCTGGGATAACGCAGCAAACGGGAGGTGGACCAATCGTCTGATAGGAGATATAGGACCTTGGGTAAATCGGAGTCACGGTGACGTCACCTTCCACCTCAGCTAAATGTTTAACGGACACGGCTGCTTCAACTACTACCTACATCGCTTTGGCAAGACGACTACGGACGAGTGCTCACAGTGCGGCACCACTCCGGATGACGCGGAACATGCCATCTTTCATTGTGATGCATGGTTTAGGTTAGGTTAGGTCCAGGGTTCGCGATAGAGAGAAAAAAAAAAAAAAAGGTTTAGGTTAGGTTAGGTTAGGTTAGGTTTAGGTTAGGTTTAGGTTAGGTTTAGGTTCAGTTCAGCGGTGGCTGTCAAGGTGAAAACATCGACTCTGCGTCGCTCCGTGTTCGTCCGCGTTTTTCTCTGCGAAATAGTGTGCTATATTTTACGTGCGATAGACAAAAATTTTCGGCTCGCACTCGTCTTTCGATCTCGGGAAAAATCGTCGGAATCGGTTCAGTGGCTGCCGAGCAATCGCGATCTCTAGCTGGCCTTTTTCCTCGGACGCCCGGGACAAATTGCGGTTTTAAAAATCCAGGCGAATCTGGCCTTGCTGTACATCATTCTCTCCAGCGTGACTGGACGAAGGTTTTCAGCCGCCGACCAGTCAGATCGGCCCAGTGGAACGGGAGATAGGGCGAATTATAGCGGAATAAAGGTAGGTGACCAGCATATACACCGCTAAACCGACCCTCGTCGGAAACGGTTTTCCGCTCTGCGGCCGGGCCCGCTCTCGCTCCAGCCGCCTTCCGAGGCGCCAGGCGAAGGCCCTAAGCCTCCGCGCGCGAAAATCCACCCAGCGGAATCCGAGCTCCAGCGCACCTTGGACCCGGGCTTCAGCGCCCTCTAGCGGCCGACCGCGTCTGCGCACCTCTTCGCGCGGAGCACAGGCGGACGCGCCGCGTCGAGACGAAGCCGGCAAGCTATCGCGCGCTCACGGCCGACACCCGCGCGACGAGTAATCGTCCAAAAACCGTTCTCCTTTGTCTCGACTAATTTACATATATTTAAATATCATGTAAATCACAGAGGCACGCGTGGCCTAGCCTCGCACAAGCGTGACATAGATTTCTCGACCGCGGCAACAAAAAATTACGCGGCGTACCGCTACGCGGCGACTTGGCACATTTTCCCGTATACCCCGAGACAACAAAAAGGGGTAGGTCTCAGCTTCCACCGGTCGGAGCGGGTCCGGATAAAGATTATCGGGGCAGGCGGAGACTCGGGTACCTCATACCAAAAGTTCCCCCCTTTTTTTTCGGACCACGCCGTAACTCCGGAACGGCGGGTGTTAGAGATCCACGGTTTGGAGCGCTGGGTTTGTGAGGGCAACCTGAACAAGTCCCCCCATAGTTCCAGGGCGAAAACCCTATAGGGCAGATAGAGCACAGGGTCCCGAAGCGACGGTCAAAAGTCGAGTGAAGGGATCTCCTGATACCTCCGGATTTGGGAGACCCCCCCTCCACAAGGCCCGGCCGTCAGGAGCGAGTGGTAGCACCATAGGGGGCTTCAGCGGTAGCCACTCCCTTGCCATGAGCTTCCCCTCGGGGACAAATGGCCCTAACACGTAGAACAGCTCCAAAACGAGCGCCCTCTTCAAGATCGAACAAAAGGAGCAAAGTCTCATGAAGGAGACGAAAAACGAGCTTGATGCTCTGAAAGAGCTATGCAAGAAGGTCAGGGCAGACGGAGTCAAGGAAAAAATTGAAAAGGTTTGCGGACTTTTTAACCTGCTCGAAAGCAATAGGATTGAACTACGGGCGGCCAAAGCTGCCTCCCTTGAACGGAGTCAGCTAACGGGAGGATTTGACGAAGCGTTATCCTCACTAAAGTGCGAAGTCAGAGACTCAAGCCTAAAGATCCTGCAAGCAATTGAGGCTTCTCGTCCTCAATCAAATTCTGAAATGAATATTAGGAGGGAAATCCGTGTACGGAATTTTTCTAATTTATCATAATGAATCCTTTGAAGTGTTCTGGACATTATGATAATAACTACTCCTAATCGTAACCGCGGCTAGTACGACGACGACTGTTATACACACCGACCACCAACAATTATATTCGTATACGTTCGTCCGTGGTGTCGTGTATTTTACACACTTTTCGTTCAGGTCACCTTCACCGTCACTACCGCTACCGACACTACCGTCACCGTCACTATCGCCACCGTACACCGCCACCATATATAACCACCGGTTTTTATATTAATTTTTTTTTATATTTATTTGTCATATTTCTCTAGCATATATTTTCCTTTGCTGGCCAGCACCCTTTTGTGCCCCATTATCTTTAGTTTTGTATATTTCAATAGTAGGCCGTCAACCCGGCGATATCACATTTTCATTGTCTGGTTCATATTTGTACATATCCCTATTCCAATACCTATACCTACCCATCATACAGTCCACTCAAGGCCAAAACATGGTCCATCGGGCCTAGGATAATAATATTTTAAGTGGTTGAATCGTTGCGCCATTCTATTCGTATTAGGTAATCGTTAATTAACTTTAATAATTATAAGTTATATAACGTTGAACAGGACAGCTGCCTGATAAACGTTCAAATTGGACTTTGTACCTTTGCAAAGAGAAAATATAATTAGCATAAACGTTTGATTTAATTACGTTGTATTATTAAAACAGTCGTCTAGGTCAAGATCACGACGATCACTGTACAGTACCCACTGATATATATTATAATAAGTATATATAATTAATTATGTATAAAGATAATATAGTGTATATACTTTAGGTATATCCATTATCGCCGACACGTATAGCCGGCCGTCGTGCCTCATAACTGCGGTAGCCGTTCCATCAGTTATATGTGCGGGTCTACCCGCAACGGCCGTGATGTCGATGGTGTAGGGAAAGCACCAAAGTGTTTTGGGTTAGATTCGCGCTTGAGTACGCAAGATAGGTTCAAAGTGAGAGTAGGTACGTGGAATGTAGGAACATTGACAGGTACGAGTAGGGAGTTAGCAGAAGTTTTGAAGAGGAGGAATGTGAATATTTGTTGTGTGCAAGAAACAAAGTGGAAGGGGGAGAAAGCAAGAGAAATTGGTGAGGGATATAAAATCATATATTCAGGAAGGACTAGTACAAGGATTGGTGTAGGAGTGATATTAGATGAAGAAACGAAAGGAAAAGTGGTAGAGGTGATTAGAAAAAGTGATAGGGTTATTTTAGTGAGAGTAATATTAGAGGAAAAGGTATATAGTAAGTGCGTATGCTCCACAAGTGGGATGTGAGGAAAGTCAGAAAGAGGAGTTCTGGCAAGAGATAGATGAAGTAATGCAAGGAGTACAAGGAAATGAGAATATTGTAATTGGTGGGGATATGAATGGATATATGTAGGCTGTGATAGAATAGATTATGATAGAGTGCGTGGAGGGTATGAGTATATGGAGAAAGAAATGAGGCTGGAGAAAAAATACTTGACTTTGCATCAGCGTATGAATTAGGTAGTAATTGTGAACACTTATTTTAGGAAGAGAGAAGAGCATTATATAACTTATAAGAGTGGAGGGAACAAATCACAAATTGATTATTATTTTATGTGGAAGAGGGGGGGGGGTTTAAAACAGTGTAAGGACTATAAGGTGATCCCGGGGGAAAGTGTGACAGCACAACATAGGTTAATGGTTATGGATATTTGGTGTAGGAAAAAGAGGGTGTACAAAAATAAAAATATAGTTAAGGGACCGAGGATTAGGTGGTGGAAACTAACGGGTGAAAATGAAAAAGTATTTATAAGAAAGCTAATTGGGACAGAGATGGGGAACATGGAAGGAAATATAAACGAAATGTGGGAAAAGGTAGCAGAGGGTGTTAAGAAAGTTTACAGAAGTTTTTCTGTCACAGACACAATATTATATGACCTTAGAATTGTGTACATTTAATACGATTATAAATCGAAATAAGTATAAGTATACTAATACTATTAATTAATCATGAATAGGTGTTATTAAAAAATGCATTTACATCTATTCTGCAGCTTCATATATTTATCTGTAATTATTCATCACATTGGTATATTTATAAATGAAAAATATATGCCGCCCAGTCTTCAATAATAAAATCCACTAGGCGACAAAATATTTTCACTGGGCGACTTATATGTCGCCTAGTTTACCAACTTGAAAAATGCACCGAGTATTTGAATGAAAAGGTCGCTTAAAGGCTATCCTTATAGTAAAGAATTTATAGTAGATCTCAGCAAATCTAAATATTTATCGAATGTACCACTCCATACACAAATTCCATATGTAGGTATAAACCACGAATTAAGATTTACTTAAGATTTATTTAAGATATATCTTAATTCGTGCTATAAACTGACTATATGCGACTATATGCGATAGCACACAAAACATTTTCATATTAATAGGTGATAAAATATTATTTATGTAATGCTTTAAAACTGCCAAACATAGGTAGGTACTCCTTAATTTTTTAATCATTGAGTCAATATGAAAATTCTATTTTAAACACCTATCTATCCTGACACCCAGATACTTCACTGTTTCTATTATACTTATGTAGGTACCTAATTACAATTACAAGTACTGATAGGTACTATAATAACGTATATCTTGACATGTGCCGTCATGTATTTTAATGGGCTCATTAATATCAAGACTTTTCATTTTTGATACGGATAAAGGGATATAGGTAACGTGTTTTATTGAAATTTATTTCCAGAAATAGTTTTCCATTAAACCAATATTTATCAGATGGCATAATTGTTGTAGCTTTAGGTATTAAATTAAATTTATTTAAATCATGGATAAGGATCATAGTGTCATCGGTAAAACAGAAAATATAGAACACTCAAGATCCAAATCAAGGTTATTTATGAATACAATAAACAATATGGTCCTAAGATTGTGCCTTGAGGAACACCATCATTTAAATTACCTATTGATGTTACTTAGTATAGCATTTACACAAACCTTCTGTCTACAATTTTCTAAAAAACTTTTAATTAAATTATTTGTGACCCATCGAATACCATATTTATCCAGCTCGTTTAATAAATTTTATGGTCGACGGAATCTAATGATTTTTTGACATCAAGGAATATGCCAAGTGTTGAGTTACTCTCATATAATTTTTTGTGTATACAGCTGATAAGAGTTTGTAAAGTAATAATTGATGTAGGTACTTTTATTTTGCCTAGAACCAAATTGGTTCTAGAAAAAACATTAGATTTCTCAAAAAAATTACATAAACGTGTTTTTAAATATTTCTCCAGAACTTTTGACAACGTAATTATGTTAAGGAAATTGGACAAAAGTTTGAACAATGTTTTTTATCGCCTCGTTTAAAAAGCGGTACAACCATAAAGTGTGTTTAAATAAATTTGGGAAAATTCCTAGAGACAAATTAAAAATATGCTTCAATGCAACTAAAATATAGTCAACTATCTGTTTCAGTATATGGTTTGACAAATTACAAATATAAAAGGAGGTAGGTACATTCTTTACAGCCGAGAAAATGCCTTTTGATTTCTTCCTTAGATATGTTACTAAGAAAAATCGAATTTGAGTTGACTTTAATATTGGAGTTATAATTAATAGCAGGGTTTTGGATTTTAATTTAATCAGTATTATTTTCACCAACTGAAGCAAAAATGTGTTGAATTCATTAGCAATATGAGCAATCATCCGTCATTATTTTATTTTCAGAATCAATAATCGAAGAAATGCTTACATTTTTATTGTTGTTAACTTTATTATACATACCTAGCTTCATTAATTATATTCCAAAGATGTTTAGGATTGCCTTTTAACATATTAATATTTTTTGTGAAATACATATCTTTAGCACACTTCATAACTTTTGTTAAAAGGTTTCTATATTTAAATTTAAGTTCAGAATTGAACTGTTATTCTTTTAATTTACAAAATAGCCCGTCTCTACATCTTATTGACATTACTATACCAGTAGTAATTCATTTCTTGATTTTAATTTTAAATTTGAATTAATGTTAATTTACACATTTTTATGCAATTATCTATTTTAGAAAAAAAAAATCTGACTGCAGTATCTACATTTGTCGAGTTTAACGCATTAACCCAATATTCACTACCCAGCAAATGTTTTAAGTTTATCAAAAAGTATATACTTAATCGATTTTTTTTTTGTATTGGAAATAATATTGTTTTGTATAGATAAACCAATTTTATTTAAAGATAGAATTGTACTGTTGTGGTATAAGTTTTTAGATTTGTACATGTTGGATGGAAATTTGAACTACAGTTTGAGCAGACTAGCAATTTAGATGGGGAAATATTAATATACATTTACTGCATGACATGGTATGATATTGATAGTAATTAAGATAACAACAGCACACATACGAAAACGATATGGAATACAATAACGCAAATACATATTCAATAATAAACTTCTACTAACTAGTGCTCGATAAAAAAACATTAATACGTAAAACCTAGATAGCGGAGCACAGTGATGAGTAGCGAAAGACGAACAACCATATCATAATACGGTCAGAGATGAACTGATTGTATTATTTTTTTAACTAAACAAAATGGAAAGAAAGGAAGAGGATAACCAAAAAAAAAAAAAAAAGGGAGGGGGTTGTAATAGTGATATGAAATGGGCAGGAGCATGTAAAGAGGATGCAGAAGATAAAGTGAAATGAAAGTGTAGGAATAGGGTAGAAAAAGATTGTTTTGAAATTATTATAAATACTCGTATGATGGTTTCCACGTTATAGCATAGTTTAATTTTAAAAAACAATTTTTTTTTCAACAAGATATTGGTATAATTTATAAAACTTAAATTTAATTAATATTTTCATCAAAAAGGTTTAAATTTCCTACTCTGTTTCAATAATTCAATTTTTGATTTATCATTGTCAAATTTGTTGCGTAACTCGATCAATTCTGAAATTCATACATTATTTTTAAATATAAATTTAAAATACATTTATTTAATTGCAAATAATATAAAAATTTTAATTCTTACGATTAATTTTAGTCTCCTTTATTTGGAAACGGTAGAAGTTTTTCAGTGTTTTCTTAATCTTTTTCTTGGCCTCTCTTTTTAGTATATTATTCTTGATCACTTCCTTACGTGCAAAACCAGGATTTCGTCCTCTGAAAATTTTATATGATCAAGTAAGTATTGGGTATATTGGTAAAAAAAATTAAAAACAATTAGCCCATAGAACCCATTTTCAGGAAATAGAAACGTATATGACTTCTTCGGTAAATTAAGAATTATTGAAATGTTTTTTTTCATCTATCACTTTGTCAATAAAATATATTTAATAAATACTTTATTAAAATTAATTAGGTTTGTTCTTTTTGATGTGTAAACTTCTTTAATTAGTACTTAGTTACTTTTAATCTCGAGCAAATATTACGGTTACCAATAACAGTGGTTATTTTTCAATGCATGATAGACTTGTGATTTATAATTAATCTAAATTAGTTTTAAGAAGATGTTTACAATAAAATAATATATATATATATATATATATACATATATCTAACGACAGTGCAAAGAGTGTTTATTTGAATCATAGGATTCATAAACAAATTATAATAAAATGGGTGGGTACTGGGAAATGAGAGTTAAATAATGTAAAAAGTTATACTTAAGAGAACACATGCGTTATTTTATCGTAAAAACTGGCTTGCAAGAAAAATTATTCTCAGATTGTAGTTGCAATTAAGAAACCAAATTTTGACACAATATTGTAGATAATATTATCTATGTTCTAAAGTCGTCTTTTCTAAAAAACATGAAATCTTGAAAAAGTTATTCATTTTGTAGAAACTATTTTTTTGGGAGGTTTTTCAGATAACATAACATCATTTATACTTGTGATATTGAAAAAAATTACAATAGAACACATATAATTTTGTCTACAATGTTGTATCAAAATTAGGATTTTTAATTAAAACTACAGTCTGAGAAC
Organism: Pemphigus obesinymphae; assembly: GCA_025469235.1. NCBI lineage: Eukaryota > Metazoa > Arthropoda > Insecta > Hemiptera > Aphididae > Pemphigus > Pemphigus obesinymphae. Next base: position 13,106 of record JAIPRL010001967.1, read on the forward strand.
ATTTTTTTCCTGCAAAACAGTTTTGTTGACAAACATTATGATTACACAACAATAAAAGTAGTACTGACACAGATATATTTTTTAATTACTATTAAAATGTACTTAAATATTTTTAAATTATAAGATTTTCATTTTTCTTAAAATTTCATAAAAATTACCTATACAGAACCCCTTAAAAATTGCATGTGTGGGGTGTCCTCACCCATAAAAGACAAAAAAAAAAACAATTCCAATGTAAAAGGATGCCACACACCTACTTTTTAAGTGGTTTTGTAATGACAATTTTAAGAATATTTTTAGAAAAATGAATATTTCATGTTAGAAAAATATTTAAACACCTTTCAGAAGTAATTAAAAAAATAGTTCCATATCAGTAACATATTTTTATTTTGAAGTATCAATAAACAATTATTAAAAACTAGACAAAACATGTTTTGAAAGATGCACGTTTTTGAGAAACCGATTGATTTTAGCATTTAATGACCTCTTTATAAATTTAAACATCGTAAAATAATCTAAATTTTTACATGGGCAATTTTCAATAAAATTAATAGAAGTAAATTTATAAGACTGAATTTCCCAGAATTTAATATTTTTAAAAGTCTTATAACTCAACTAACAATAACTTTATTGAATATTGCCAATGTAAAAATTTAGATCATCTTATGATCTTTAATTTTTATAGAGGTTTTGATATGCTAAAATAATTCAGTTTTCTGGAAACGTGCATCTCTTGAAACATGTTTCACGCACAGGAACAGTGTAGCGTCCTCTTAATAATGGATAGAGGAATTCTTATTTTGACAATGGTGATTTATTTAAAACTAGATATTATGAGTACTGCTGGCTCACTTTTTACTTCATTTAGCTATTTCAAATATTGTTTCCTCTATATCCATTCTCTACTATTATTATATAGTGTATAATGTCTAAAAACAAGACACTTTTTTATGCATTGACACAAAATGTGATTTATGGGCAAAAGTTCTTTTTACACATTATAATATTTACATGCCTATAGAATGAAATTATAATCTAATAATAATTAGACTGAAATTGATAAAAATATACTTTTTAGTAACAGTTTTCCATCCGTCATCATCTTCATTATCAACCATTTCTTTTTCAACTTGTACCCGTTCTGCTGATATTTTATCATATTCTGCTATATACATATCAATCTCAGATTGTAATTCTTTTTTATCAACAATATTGTCATTATAATTCTCACACCATCCTAAAATATATTAATATTAAATTTAGATAAAAATTACAATTTAAATATTGCTATTAATTATTATATATGCATTTTTTACGATTGACTATATTTGGAATAGAAGCAGCTTGTGTTGATAATATGAAAGGTTCATTTTCTGTGCATTTTAGTGATAATGCATTTTCCAAACCAGATGCATGAGCAAATACAATGTAAGCCACTTTAAAACCCTGAAATTATAAAAAAACATTAATACATTGTTTACCTACATATTTTAAGTGCACCCATACTTTAACTGTCTTTGGAACAAAATATTTGGATGTTAATACTTCTGGTTCGATTGGTGTTGGTTCTTTGTGGAAAAACACAGATTTAACTTTTCCACAACGACGGAATGCATGTTTCAAAATTTTCTAAAATTAGAAAAGTAATATATGCAATAACAATAAAACATAATGACATTGACAACTTTAATACCAACATATAATTATTAAAAATTTTATAATCACATTTCCTCAACCATAATAAAGCAAATTAGAAATCTTAAATTTAGTTTCCCCAATAAATATAACATTTATTAGGGTTTAAGTTATATTTGTGTTATGTATACATTTAATATTTATGGTTTTTTACTTTTATCACAACTAATTTATATATATTATATAACAAACAGTGTGTATATATACCTGACCTAGGTCGGATACGTATTATATCTCTGATCATAAAACCATGATATGTGTATGCACATGGACTTCAGAATAGTAGAACAAAATAAGTTAAATAAATAATTTAACCAATTTTGTGGTAGTACTACTGTATGATTCATTACTTATTATCTTCAATGAACTAATTAGTAGATAATTATAATAAAGAAGTATATGTGCAGTAAAGATAACATTTTCAACTCGCCCTATGGTTTTTAGATCTAGGAAAAAATCTCAGAGTATAGAAAACTTCCATGTAGGTATTTTATTTGTTTACATTGGAAATTAATATTGTAATATAAATATAATTAACATATAATTTTGAATTATATATTTTTTCTTCACTTTATAACTAATTAATAAAGTAGGTATAAGTACGTAACTAACAAACTTTTCGAAAGTTTTCAAGAAATATTAAGTAAGTATAAAGTAAAGTACCTATTTAAATAAGTAGAAACAATTAAATATTACATCTACATTTTTTCAAACGCCATAATGTGAAAAAAAACTGCTTTTTACGATTTTTTCTATACAATACAAATAAAATACTTACATAGGTATATAGAATTTTTCGATATTCTGCGACTTTTTTCAAGACCCCCCAAAAAAGGAGAATTGAAAAGGGGAAAAAAATTTAAAATAAGAAGTTATGACTGATCTTTTTAAGATTAGTACATAAATAAAAAACGTAACGTTTGTCGATATTTCGAAATTTTTCAAACAGAGTTCAACTGAAATGTCAATCAGTACTTATGACTTCAATCAGAAGACAATCCAATAAAATATATTTTAAGAATAATTTAGTAATACATGTTGTATATATAATTTACTTGATCGCAAAATTCGGGAACACCAATAATAAAGAGTGTTTGATATTCAGGTTTTTGGGGGCATTTTTCTCTCGTTAAATGCATTTTTAAGAACAAGTGACGAACAACATTTGACTTCTCGGCGACTTTCACTGGAAGAACTGCAAATAGAATACCAACGGCAGAATTTCAATAAAAATAGTAGGTATATTTGGAAAATAATTCTTGTACGAGTCATTCGTCATTATTACTGACACGAAACAATATTAGTAACGCGACACTAGTAACGTACCTTTGAAACCGCCGCATTCTTCCATGTTGAAGGTTTCGCACAAAACCAGAATGAAAAATGAACCACAAGAGGAACGTACCTATTAACAAAATTCGAAAACCGAATTCACGCTGAACGTCGAACACATGTAAGCGTTGTAAATATATTTATATTATTGCACTTGTTATCAGTTAACAGTTGTTATCGGTGTTATTTAATCCGGACGTACAGTGCTGCACGAAACGGCGAACGCTACACGATTGAAACGGTTGCACTGTTGACGCGGGTTTTTCGCGGGCACCACGGTGTTATATATTATAGTTAATTCTCAAAGTTTTCTACGTTCATAGTATCCCGTGTTCGCCGCCACGTCTATATTTAAACATTTTTCCATTCGATTAAAATCCCTCGCCACTCGCCAGCCGTCATTCGTCGGCATCGTCGTGTCACGGCCTGACGTGGTGTCGTGATGATGATCGCAATCGAATATTACGCGAAAATAAATCATCGTCGTCGAGACTGACAAAAAAAAAAAAAAAATACATCGTAGAATACCAAAATTCAAAAGTAATATACGCAAATCTCAGGGATACTATAATAATCTGTACAGCAGTGCTTAGCACCCATTAAATTTAAAATCAACTCACTCCGATATGGTTTCATCGTGTCAAACCGCGCGTATAGGTACCGTCGCACGTCGTGTATCAACATTTTTAAAAATTTTTAATTTTGAACTAGGTATTAAAAAAACCATTTTTCTTATTATACGCATAACTTGTTCTATTTTCGTCACTTGTTTCAGCTTTGTAGAAATTTTATTAAAATAATAGTATATTACGGTTATTCAGGTTACCTAAATAAAAATAATGAACCTTATATATATATGTATAGACGATTTCAGCACGTCTGTTTTTTAAGGAGTTCTATATAGGCAATTTTTGAGAAAAATTAAAATGTAATAATTAAAAAATATTCAAAATGTAAATACATTTTAAAAATGTTCCCATCGGGTCAGCGTCGTTTCATATTCATTTATAATATTCTTATTGAAAATATGACTTTCGCGTAGTGTATTTCAGTTTTATTATCTTGAAAATATCGTATAGAAAGATAAAATTAAAAATAAATTATAAAGGACAAAATAATATTATATCTAACGCTCTCGTAGACTTGAGTTTTGATTAAAATACATTTCGTTAATTATATTAATTTAGTATATTATATATTATATATTATATATTATATATTATATATTATATGTTATATATTATATATTATATATTATATGTTATATATTATGTATTATATATTATATATTAGTATATTCCATATATAGATTATGACAGAATATTATAAACTGATTTATTAAACACAGCTTTTTAAATTGTATAATACAAAAATTTACCGAAGTCCACAAATTGTATATAGATTGTATATTGGAAGACAGCTGGTATATTACTTTCTCAAATTAAAAGTTGAACTAGTTTTCCTTCAATGAAAAAGGAACATTCATAATATATTTTTTTCATAAGTAAAAATCCAATTCTAATCCAACCGAAAACAATTGCCTTATATAGTTATATGTATAAATACATTCTTTATTTTAATTTTAAATATACATTTTTCCGTATATATATTTCTGTTAATGTATTTTATATAAGTTTTTTAGTTGTTATTACAATAGCCATACCGAAATTTAAATATATATTTGAACTACAGCACTTTTATCATTTGAAAATTTGAAGTAAATAGATAAGTATTTTTCAAACGGTGTCTTTCCAAAATAATATTTTAAGTAAAACCTCATGACCTTATCATTTATATGATGGTATAAGTTTTAACATTTTCAAATTTAGAGTACCTACTTTAAAATTTAAAAAAATAATCTCCCATATAGTTTATTCTCTTTTTGTCAATTATATTTTAATTTCTAAAATATGTTGTTCATTGTCTCTACGAAGCTGAATAAAATATTTTCATGTTTTCATATTCATAAATCATAATATATTATAATCAGGGCCGGATTTAGGGAGGGGGTCAATGACCCCAGGCATCCACCAGCTGTGATAGAATTTTAGTGATTTTAATTGTAGCGGAAAAATATATTTTAAAGAAAAACTTTTTGAAAAAAAAATAATAAAAATAAATTTTTTTCATTATTTTTAATTTAGTTCCTTCCCCTGAATAATTCACGTGTTTAGAAAAAATGTAATTAAAAAAGTAACAGGTTTTGAAGAATTCCATGAATTACTTTTACGTCGTACACTCGTATTTATTATACGATAATATAGGCAGGCGGTTGCCCGGACTTCATATGTTTGATAATAATTTATGGTATATCGTATATTATTATGATTTTTTTTCGTCATTTATTTGACCATAGATCGTCGAACACCCATGCATGTCGCTTATAGTGATTATTTCAGTAAAATATACAATTAATTATAAATCTGCTTTCACTATAGGCGATTTTTTCTTTTGCGAACTCTATTATTTCGATTTATTATCTACTATTATAGGTAGATATGGTGATCATAAATATGAAATAAAATACAAACACAAATTTATCATTTAATAATTTGTAAAAAAATGTTTTTGAATTTTAGATTCTGAGCGAAGCGCGAGGAATATATTGGTTTTACAACGATGTATTTTTTATAAAATATTATAATTTTTTATTTTTATGTCTGTTCTCAAAATATCTATAAGATAAAGTGCTTTGATCATTATACGTATCACTATTTTCTGGTAGCAAATTGTATTTAGTATTGGCACTTTAGAGAGGTAATTTATCAATTTTTTAACTTTTTCGATAACTGCGTAAGAAAAAAACCATAAAAAAATTTGCATCAAAATCGGCAAACACGATTGTGGTAAAATTCTTGAAATTCTTGAAATTCTTCAAACTCCAAAAATATTGATACTATAGTGCCATGAAATTTTCATCATAACGTATACCTACGTAAAATATTTAAAAATTTTCAAAAATGTTTACTTATTTTTAGGCAAATTTAAGATATTTAATTCATAATAGGCTTAATTTTAGTTTTTAAGATCTGAAAATTTAATATAAAGATTTAAAATTACGTTATTCTATAGCTACATACAAAAAATGTATAAAATCGGTAGGAACAATATTTTTCAATAGCTATTTAAATTTTTTTTGAATACCCATTAAATTTTTTCGACATTTTGATATTAAATATGTTCAAATTTTGGGGAAATAATGGGTCTATATAAACTTGAAATTTTTACCACATTATAAAAAATTTTTTCCCAATTTTAGGTTATTTATAGCAATATTAAAATTTAAGATATTTAATTCATAATAAGTACCTATAACTTTTCTACTTTACAGAAGAATTCAAATTTTATGATTTTTTGATCAAAACAATAATGGTGAAGTCAGAATTTGCCTATTGGACTTGGTTTTAAAGTTATATAAAATTGAAATTTAGCAATTTTACTATTTTCCTTCAGTAGGTTCATTTTTCAAAAATTGTCAATATTCGTATACGTAGTGTAGTGGTAGCAACGATGTTGTCCTAGGTTTAAATCCCTTTATTTCCAAATTTTTTTTAAAATTTTTTTCAACTTTTTTGTTCATTGTGTTATATAATATTATCATATTATTGGTATATCCACCAAAGCTTCGAAGAATTAGGGGCGGTTTGTAAAAATGGTAAAATGTATAGAATAGAATCGGCCCATTTACAAAACAAAAAAATCATATAATATAGATAATACTAATGATAACATGGACTGGATGCTAAAGGGTTTACACCAAAAATTATTTGTAGCTAAATACAGCTAAAGATTTAGATAGTCTATGATCGCATTCAATTTTTATACGAATTTCCGAACTTAAACTCAAAATTTAGGTTCAAAAATTGATACAGGCAATTTAAAAATATAAGTTTAGGAGAAAAAGAATTTAAATAATAATAAGCGTGATGATGACTTACGGTCGAAACGAGTTGTTATACCTATAATCTTTTTTAAATACTTTAAGCACAATTTCTTTTGTATGTATAATTTTGCTTATGTATATTATTATATTTTATAATATATATTTATTTTTATTAATAAATTATAAGTATTATTGTGGATTTTTTAGCAAAAAAATATCGGTTGATCGTTTAATGAAAAAATTTAATATGTATATCTTATGATCCAACATAATACGTACAATTTAAATATATAAAAAGTAGCAATAGTTAAAATAATCAGAGAAATATGAGTAATTTAAATATCGCAATTACTTTGTGAATTATACAATTCAAATTGTTGATTTCAAAGAAAATTTAAAATATAATTTGAAAAAGTGCAATTTATTTAAAAAAAGATATAATTATTGGAGTCTGTAATCGAAAGTAAATAGTAAAATCAGGAATATGGAATATTAGGAATTTTAATGATAATAGGAGCATTATATAATACTGAATGTTCAAAAAAAAAATGTAAATTTGAACTTACATTTCGTCCAAAAACACGTACCTAATGTACAAATATTTAAACTGGTACCTACTCATAGAAATCAAAAACAAATCTATCGTTTAGAATTGTTTTAAGATTTTAAGTATTTTAACCATTATTATTGTTATTTTTTAAATGTGAGCAAGACTTCTTGGATCTGAGAGTCTATAGAATTATATCTGGGGGCCCAGTCAGACTCGGGGTCGATGTGATTATGAATTACTATATTCATAACTCATAAGGCTTGGTAACTTAGTAATATGCATATTATAAACAAGTTGTCATTATCAAAATCAATAAATTGATCTTTCTAATAAATTTAATAATATTTAATATATAGGTAGGTAATAGGTATATAATATAATATAATAGGTAAACAGAATAAGTTTATTTAACTTATTTTGTGATATATAATATCAATGATAGTCATATAATATAGCATATCCTAATATATATTATATACCTAGGTATTTATTATATTTCCTTATCAGTAAAATATAATAATTTGTTTTGATTTCAATATATCCATATCCACCACCAGTATCCTACTCAACGAGCGACCGGCTTTTTTCATTTTAGTTTTTAAATATTATACCTATTTTATAAAACATATCTATATAATATACGTATAACCAGTGATGTTCCCATAGGGAATACTCCATATATACGCCGTATACTTTCATGATTTTTTTGAAAAATCGTGGGTATACTGCGTATACTCTCAAATCTCAAGTTATACGCAAAGGAAAAAAAACATAAGTACTGAAGAAAGGCCTCAAAAGTTTTAGTCTGTTTTTTATTTTTGGAATTTATATTTATTCATTTTCCCACTGTATACCCTCTATACTGTCTCTATTATACTACTTTAAGAAGAAATATAATTACTTTTAATTATATTTTATTATTTTTCATATACTATCGAAATCACCTCTATTCTCAGCATCTACTCCTGTAAATCGTAAGAAAAATATATGTATAATATTGAATGTTCATGTTTTTTCATTGCACTTGGGTACTTAACGGCAGGGACGAGCCTAGATGAGGGCGGGGGTATTACACTCCCCCAACACTCAGCTCAGTCGGCAAAAACAGAAAGTTGATGACCTTTTTTTTTATGCTTATTTCAAGGAATATTAAGAGTATTTCGGAATTTAGTCGGCACCCCCCCCCCCCAGAAATATATATTTGGATTGTCCCTGCTTAACGGTGGTTTAGTATACTCTCAAAAAAATGTGTGGGAACATCACTGCGTATAACACTATGACACTTACAACAAAGTACAAATCTAATAATTTTATTGTGATTTGTTTTTATTAAATTTAAATAAATTTAAAAAGATTAAAAAGGTAAATAAAGTATTTTAATTTCATTAACGGCATACGGTGTTCAAATAATCATATTTTTATTGATAAAATAATTTCTTTATTTGAATAGAAAATATATATTACAAGTACGTACCTTTATAAACGAATACACATTTAAAATAATTTATTTGTGTGTGTGAAATTTAAAAAAAGTTGTTATGAACGTGTGTACGACAGTCGATGAGTGTATATAGGTACCTACTTATAAATAAAATCTATAACGAGTCTATAAAAATATTAGATATAATAATATTTGTTATTAATTATAATTTATAACTTGAAGTTTTTAATAAAAAAATTGAATTGATTAAAATCCAAGGATAATAAAAATAAGTACATTTAAATGTACTTAACACAACAATTTAGAACAGTATAGGTACATAGATAAAAACAAAAAAAAAAAACAACAAATATTTATAGGTAAAAATTATGTAAATAATTTTCTAACTATATCTGACTTAGAAGATTCAACACATATGTATTCAACCACTGTTGTTTAACAAAAAAGTGTACGAAAGTTTTATGAGTAAAAAAGCTCGATATGGCTGATCGAAAAGAAGATCGACATAAGCTTCAATGTGATTAAACACAATAATCTGGAGTGCAAAAAAGAAAAGACGCTTCTGAAAAGGCAAGGCCCTACCATCTTTGACTCCGGGTCTCCATAACTATAAATCCGGCCCTGATTATAATTTATAATAGTATAAAACATATGGATATTTTTTAAATATGACAAATAAAATATTATATGGAATAGGCCGGGAGGGAATTTATGATTTATTTACACTTTAAAGTGTTTACAATCAGTTAATACTTAATCAATCAATTTCCATTTTTTTTTAATGTACAAAAAAACAAAATAATTTTAAAACTATATGCCATCAAAAGAATTAACATTCTTTTGAAAAATATCGATTTATATTTTTTTACACGCACCAAAACAATTATTCTGGAACATTAAACCTTATAGGTATATGGTGTTTTAATGTTGTTGTATAGAGTAATTGTAGTTTGAAGTACCTATTTCATATAAAATATTGAATTTTTTTTTATTTATTTAGCTAGGTACAATGGCTAATAACTAATTGTCCAACTTATATCTTACTTAAATTTGCAAAAAATTATATCAGACTTCGTCCAGAATCGTTAATTTTTCGAATACAATGATTTATCTTTGTTTTTAAATTTTAAATAATAATAATACACTATATCCTGTCCGAGTACCGAAAAGATAATGGGCCTGCAATTTCGACCTGGGCGGAATTTTTATTATTTTATTTTGACGAACAATATACATTTCAAAATAATAAAATCTTTTTATTTAAAAATAAGCAAATCGTGGATATTATACAAATATTTAGTTCTAAACTTCTCTCCAAAGAAATTAAAAGGAAACTAGCTCTATATATCTCCTATCTACGTTGTATTACTGTGAAACGTGGTCGACGACTAAAGGGATAAGACAAAGTTATTAAACTTTGAAAGGAAGATTTTTAGAAGAATATATGTTCTAAGGATACCCGATTTCAAAATAAAAAATACGGGACAAAACTATGAACCATTAAATAGTGGGGGGAAGGGTTAAAATGTCAGGTACCTACCAATGTACCTACCGTCCCAATACTTTATAGCCTGATAAGTTTTAAAGTGTATTTTTTCAAAAAATAATTTTTAAGAAACCATATACAAAAATAAATTCCTAGTCAATTTAATTGAAAATGTTTTTGGACTTAGTTTATTGTAGAAAAAAGCATTTAACAATTTAAGAAAAAACAATTATTGAAATAAAAATAAGTAAGGTAATTTTAAACAAAGTATAATATTTATTAATATTAATACTTATTATTTATTTAAACAAACATACAAATTTGACTTTTACATTATTATTTATAACAAAATTAGAAACCTACTTATATAGAAAATTTAAAGATTAAAATTATCACAACTATTTTATTTGATAAATGATTGAGATATAGTTAAGAACTCTTTTTTCATTTAAGTAATAAATAACAATATGCTTATTAATTAGGAATACAAGTCAAACATATTTTTAAAACTTAACAGTAAGTATATTTATACTTTAGTCTTTAAAGTTTCATCATATTAAATAAAAAGTCATAAATGTCCACATGAAAATAATAGTAAAAGAAAAAACAATATATACTTTTATTAAAATGATAATATAAATTCTATAACAATTTGAAAGTCTACTAAAATAAATTGGCAAAATTGATGTGGGTGAAGTTGAGATTGAGATTTTTATTCATTTTCTCTTGTGTCACTATTTCCTTTATGTTTTTCAGATGAATGAATTTGTTTCAATAAATTTTTATTAGTAGATAAAAATGCATGAAACTCAGCACAATTTTCTTTGAAAAACATTTTTGCAGTGAGCATAGCTTTAACTGTCGCTATGTCTAGACGATTTTTTTCATCAGTCCATACACAATTCATTTGAGAAAAAACCAAAATAATGATGTATTATACTTTTACGGGACATACGGGACAAGTTTTTCGTAATACGGGACATTTTTACGATATTTCATATGTTATGGGGACACCGTCGTGAATTACGGGACGTTCCCGTATAATACGGGACGTATGGCGTCCCTAATATGTACCCATATATAATATGGAAACAGAGTAGTACGAAAGGATAACGAAGGCAGATATTGAGAGAATCTTCAATGGACCGAATATCCAAAAATGTCTTGTCTCAAAAATATTGAAATGTGCAGGACACATTATATGGTGAGCTAAGGAAAGTCTAATGAGACTAGTACTAGTTTCTAAGCCAATATAGGACACATCCTAGAGGAAGACCGTGACAAAGTTGACTTAGTCGTTGGCTGGTGCGAGTAAAAAAGGATTTAAATCGGGTAGATGAAACAGCAAATTTGGAAGAAGTAGACGATAAATATCGTTGGAGAGTTTTGGTAGAAGCAACAAAAAGCCTAAATGGCCTGAAAACGTTAAATAAACTATAATAATAATCAGGGGTGCTATAGCACCCACATTGACTTTTTTTCTTTGATTGGTAAGTAATTATTACACAAAGACATTAAACATTCAACTGCAAAGTTCCAAACAAGTACCTACTATAAAAAATATTAAAAATGTACGAGTAAATACCTGATATATTTGATAATGTTCGAAAAAATTCAGATACATTAATTCACTTTAAAATTATATGTTATATAATATGTTACCTACCGGAAATGTAGACAATCAGGAAATGATGATACTATTATTACCTAGTTCTAGTTATCATTTCCTAATGATAGCAGGCAATGATAACAAAATTAAATAAAAACATTTTTACAATAATTATTATTGTGTCATTATTATTGGTATTCTTATATTATTCATTTTGTGTTATTATCATTATTGTTAAAAATAATTATCAAAATAATACCTTATAAAATACAATTATTGTAGTTTTGATTATTTTTAATTTTTATTCTCACATGGTAAACTTCCGTGGCATTTTGAATTGCACGTTCTGCCAGCACACCTGTTTGTCTTGCATTTTTACTTACATGGCATCGGGTATAAATATTGAATATAAAATATGTAGGTAGGTAATAAAAAAAAACTTAAATTTTTCGTTACAAAATATTAAGTGCGCATGAAAATGCATTAAAAATAAGAAATATGCATATTTTTTTTCTAAAATTTATAAAATATACAAAAAAAAAAATGAATTTTTAATTTTAGTTTTTAAACTTGTTGTCTAGAATGGATTTCTAGAGTAGATTGCTATAAATTAAAAGTATATAGATTATAGAAAAATATGCAATTTCTACCTATAAATTCCGTGCCTAGTGATAACATTGTCGAATATACCAGTACACCACGGAAATGTTGACAAAAGTCAATAAAACAATCGGTTCCTAAAGTTTTAAAGAATTGTCATAATTTCTTAAATTGTCAACATTTCTGTTAATATATTATATAACATATAATTTTAAAGTAAATTAATGTATATAATGTAGCATCTGAGTTTTTTCGAACATTATCAAATATATTAGGTAGGTAGGTATTTACATTTTTAATATTTTTCATATCTTGTTTGGAACTTTGCAGTCCAGTGGCGAGAAAAATGTTCGATACCATTTTCTTTTTTTCCTTCTTTTTAATTTGGGGTATTCACCATTTCAAAATACTTCTTTACTTATTTTCTTGTTTTTGAATAGATTTTTGTATTTTTGAGGACCCCCGCTGAACTCTGGCCCTTTAAACTATAATTCGACCCGGGTTCGTAGTATACAGAACTAAATTAAATAGTCAAAATATTTAAAATTCTGAATTAGAATTAAATGCAGAAATAAATTAACAAGATTAAAACTAATGTCCCACTACTATGTTGTAGCATTAGCACGCTGCGATGATTTTGTTTCAAATACAAAAATTTTGTTACACATTTTTGCCATTCTTCCGACTTATACTGCAGCTAGTCTTGAACGATCATTCTGCACTTTAAGAAGACTCGAAAATTATCTATGTTCTAGAATGATGACAGAAATATGGTTAAATGGTTCAGTCGTATATTGAACATACACAAAAATATAAGCCAATTGACATCAATACAATTGTATAGACACCACCGTCTACTGGAAAAATAAATGGATGTAATATTAGAAGACTGGTCAAAATAAAAACAATTATTATTGCACTATTTTTTAAGATTAATAAGTAATTGAAAATGATTTGTAAAAATGAAAATGTAAACTATTATTAAGTAAATGGAAAATTGTCATTCGTGTTGTTATTTGCCATTTGGTAAGTGTCTTATCAAAAAAATTCTCAATGGGTATTATTGATTGCTAATATAATAATCGTAGCATCACCCATAAAATAATCCTAAATCCACCCAGGATTACATTAATGATAGCCATTAATATAGGCATATAGGTAATAATTTCGAATTTTAATAATTCAAACAAGTCTAGAATATACCCCCCATATAGGTATTTGGAAATACATTAAATCGATCGACTGTATTGATAGTATTAATGTACATATTATAATATAGTATAATCTTCTTCTTTTTCGCCTTCTCTCCCAACCATTTAATATTATTAATAATTTTATATAGTATATTAATTTAATAATTTATTAAATTAATTGACAACTAATTAACCTATTACTATACCCAACTAGCGGTGGGGGCAGGAGGGGAAATTTGCCTCCCTTCCCAAAGTACCTTTAGTCGGCCAAATCGTATTGCCAGTCTGCTATTTGTGTGTAAGGTTCAAAAGTGAAAAATAAGTTTTTTTTTTTTTCGCTATTTACAGTTTTAAAGAAGTAATTTAAATAATAAAAAAGAAGTAAAAGGGAAATGTTTGCATGTTTGCAGTCGACCAAATTTGTTAAACGTATGACTTTTTTTTTTTTTTTGCTCGTATAAAAAGTGTTCAATCAGTTGGCCAAATTAAGACTCTGTCCCCCCCCCCCAAAAAAAAAAATTACTTCGCTACGCCCCTGTTATTAGGTACTATTAGTCGAATAAATATTGCATCGTTTTTTGATCGTGTACTATCTGCAATGATATATTGTACTTCGTTCGTTTGACTACTATGCCTACCGAACACGTCTTATTCAAACTATCAGTCAATATATAATATAGGCTTCTATCGAAAATCGACTGTAATTAATAATAGCGATAATGTCCAACGAATTCGTGGTCATCGGTCGTCAATGAATGACAGTAATTAACAGTGGCGTATCCAGAGGGGGGTGGTTAGGGGATTACACCCCCCCCCCACCCCCGAAATTTTTTCGACCATTTTATATATTTTGTAGGTCACACTGCACATTATACATACATTACTTATACTATAGTATACTATGACAATTGTCGGACAAAAGTGTTTTGTTTATGAATTTTAAATATTTATTATATTATTTTATATTTTTAGAAATTTATAGTCACCAAACGTAAACTATATACTCAGTTTTCGGTAGCAAATTGCATCTAGTTGGTACTTTAGAGGGGTCATTTTGTACAATTTTGATTTTAAGGGGTTGAAATGGGCATTTTAGGTGTAAATTGTTATTGTAATTTGTTTATTCGAGTTTCCCGGGTAACGATTACAATCATTGTATATTATATTATCTATATTATATTTTTTTTTTCACCAAGCCTAAACAATAAAGTATTAAGAGTTATGTATAAGTACTACACCGAAGCTACGCTCAGAATCGTTTTATTAAATGCAATGACTTATCATTGCTTTAAAATTCAATACATCTATCAAGAGTATCCTGACCAGTAGCGAAGTGCATCCGCCCCTACTGAAACCCGACGAGCGAAGTGCTTCCACCCCAACTGACCGGCTTCTTTTCATAATGATAATACCGCAGGCCTTGGATATTACATATAAACATAATTTGATGACCCTAAGAAGCACAATGAAATATTGTATTTTAGAACAACTAAAAATAGTGATAAAAAATCCAGTGCCCCCCCCCAAAAAAATAAATTTCTAGCTACGTCACTGTTTAACCTTTACTATAATTAATTCAATATCTTATTTCTAAGACTAATTATCCGAAATAAATTTCATTATATATTTTGGTTCAATAGTGTTTTTAGTGGAAAACATGGTTTAAAAAATAGCTTAAAGTAGGTAGGTACGGAGAAACATAGTGGTATTGGAAATAAGCTAGTACCTACTCATATTTTTGTTACATAGGTACAGTAAATATGCATTTTGTAATTTATTACCAGATCAATTGTTTTATTTGATTAATTAGGTACCTACTTACATTTTGATTAATCCATACTAAACGTTTTTAATGTAGAAAATATAAGTAAAAACGTAAAATATTATATTCAAGATTTAAGTAATAAATACTACATTATAATATAATAATAATATATTATATAATACATATTTAATAAATATTATACATTATATTTCATAATCTATGGATTATATAGGTACCTATATAGGAATTTGGATTTTGGTTAATCAAAATATGGGATAAAAAGGTTTGTATATAATGTTTATGGTTTATTATCTGATTATTTAGATAAATGGTTGGGTAAGATTTTCAAGTTAATAAAGAAAATAATAAGTAAAGTTAATTTAGAAAATATTGACTTAATTTAAATAAGTTAGTATGGTTAGGAAAAACACTCTTTCAGTTTTTTTTATGTAAGTAGGTATATAGACATACGAAAAAAAAAATATAAATCGATATCAACTTAATAACTGATACCTAGGTATACTCATTTTCTCTGATGCGCATACACGTGGAAAAAGTTACCTACTATCTACCTAATATATAATATGCAATTATTTTTAACTACTTAATAAAAATGCCTATAGATTAATGCAGGGGTCTCCAAAGTTTTTTTATTTGAGGGCTATATGAAAAATTAAACGTACTTAACGAGTCAAAAGTATATAAACACAAATTATTTTTAATTTTACAGAAATATAATATATACAAGAATTAATATATTAATAATTTTACATAGTTTGTGCTTACAAAAAAGATAATTTCCAAACTCATTCACAATCCGCCAGGTAGGTAGTAAAAACAATGGTCGATTCTTTTGAATTTCAAAAAATCGTGATAAAAAACACGGCTAAGCCATCAAACTGCTGTAAAAATTGTATATTTGGGTAATCTGTTTTTAATTATTTTAAAACTAATGATGCTATAGTGAGATATACATATTTTTAGATTTTTTATCGTCCATTGGGAGACCAGTTAAAACTTGTCCAGTTTAGAGACCACTGGATTAATGTATACCTACTCAATACAAATTTAACTTTATGACTATTAACTTGTCATTTTATATTGTAATATGTAGGTACTTCAAAGTTAACTTAACTTTAACGCATGCATTTTCAGATATTGACAGACGTAGTAATAAAAAAATTAGGGGATAAATGACCCCTTAATATTAAAATTTTGGGAGAATCAAAAATCATACTAAGAGAGTGTAGTCCCCTTGAATATATTAATGGATATTGAATTACCTAGATACCTATAGTATCAACATGGTTTGAAAATACAATTAAAAAATGTAATTATTTTAATAATTAATTTGCTAAAAATATGATTCTTATATAATTGTTTTAGTAGTATAATACAAATATGACGTTACTTTTTAACTTATGAGTTTTGGTATTTTTCTTGTCTTTAGAAGATCAATAATCACAAAAATTCACAGTATTATAATATATATTAATTATGTATTTATGCATCATGCATGGTATTTTAATAATTTCATCATATTTTCCATAGGCTATAGCTATCACATCAGTTATCAGTGATAGAATATGTATTCATACAGGCGGGAAAAAAAATATTATGGCGTCTGCCCAACATCTCTTGAGTTGCTGCTATGAGTGCTGCGGCTGTAATGGTGGTAGCATATTGAAAGCTTGGGATTGGCTGTTGGTTAATGGAATTGTTTCTGGTAGTGTTTATAAAAACAAAAAAGTAAGATGTAGGCCAAGTTTGATTGATACAATCATAATATGTAGCCTATAACTTATAAGAATAATAAATGATGCAAATATTAATTTGCCTAAAACAGTGTCAGAAGCATGCAATTAGAGTACAAATTATCTATGTGCATAAAGATATGTTTCACTTTGTTGAACTTTATTGTTTTCAAAGTGTCAAGTTCTTGAATGGTTGGTTTTTATTGTGATTTAGAGTTGTATGCCATACAAGATACCGCCAGCCATACCTAACAAATATGGGTTATCTGGTTTCGGTGGTAAATGGGCTACAGCTAATTTAGCATTACCAGGCTGTTCAAGTACATGTGAGGATGGAAGTATTCCTATTGTCACAAAAAGTAAAATAGTAAAAATTATTAATAAATATATTTCCTCATTATAATGTTGAACTTATAGTTGCTGGTTATGAACTATGGTCGAAAACAAATCATTTATATCTTATGGAGCAACTAATGATGTACGGGCCGCTTCAAGTGTCTATGCATTTGTATAATGATTTCAGATATTACAAAGAAGGTAATGTTTATGTTGAAAAAATTCAAAATTACTACAATGATAAAAATATATAATATTCTTAATACCAATCTCAACTCATACAGTCAAACTTACATGTTTAAGTCAATTATATATCTTTATTTATCTACAGACTAATAAGATATTATCATTAATTATATATTATAAATATATATAATCAATGATACTATTAACAAATTTAAAAATAAAAACTATATATTAATAATGTAGCTATACATTTTGGACTAACTAATGTACTTTTAAATTTAAACGTCCATAATTGAAGGTCTAAAATATATTTATGTTTAACATCAATTGTTAGGTAGGTACCTACTGAATTTATTGAAACCAATGATGGAATTTTACTTCTTTGATCGGTTTTTATTTATTTATTTCAATGTTATACCCAAAGGGTAGGATTATAATGGTGGCCTCTCAATAATTATATTGCAATTTGTATTATTATTAATATATGAATCGTTGTTTAAAAACATGAAGTTTATCAAAAAAAAGAAAATAACGAATATTCAACTTATTCAAAAAAAAATATCAATGTTATATTATCAGATATAACTGAACTCACAGTGGCATGGTCACAATCACATGATATATACCTTCTGTTTTTTTTATGACTACAGACCAGTCAAATGGGTAAAGAATACCTAGAGATATATTTGTACACTATACAGTATTTTTCAATTTTCATAGGTATTTCTTAATTTTATAAGTAATTCAAAACCAAAATTGATATTTTGAAAAATATTCAAAATTTAAATAAAATAAAAGGTTATACAAATTATTTGACCAAAGACATACCAAGAATGGATAATCATTGAGTAAATTAATTTAAAAATTATGGATATCCTATTTTCCCAATTAATTATTTTGTATACAAAAACTAAATCATTATACAGCTTTTGGGAAAAAAACTATACTCTTTAGCATAAACAGAGAAATATTTGTTATCTGCCTTGTCTAATTTATAAGTCATTGTCCCTAAAAACCATTGTTAAATGTTTTTCAGGATTATCTAAATACATAAAAAAAAAAAATGTAAAAATATATATAATAGAAGAAAATTCTAGGATCGACCATACTATTAATCAGTAAAATATAATAATAATATTTAGCCTACAAAACATCCAATTAATCACACATTGTAGAGGCTGATTGTAATATAGACTTATTTATTCAATAGTAATATTTTTTTCTTGATGATGGTGTTTTTTATTATCGTGCAAATACAATCCTATGACTGTATAACCCTAAACTGCAGACAAAAATAATTCGATACTGAAAAATTCATTAAAACCCAGTTTAATTTTAGAGCCTCAGATATATTATTAAAAACATCAAAAATGTGCAGATAAACACTAAATATGGAAAGCTGAAAAATAATAAATTTGTATGCGGTTTCGTCTCATGCATTTATCAAGTATTTATGCAGCAATAAGTAATACTCTTTGAGAAGTGAATAATACATATTATATTATAAACCTGGTAGAATTAACAGACCGACCATTATGAATACATCATACCTGCCAAATATATATTTAAATCATATTGTAGTCAATTTTTAATCATTAATAGTCTACAATAATGTACTGTTACTATAAATATTATATTATTTTAGTATGTATAATAAATACAAATACTTGTATTTGTGTTTAGGAATATATGTTCACGTAACAGGAAAATATGAAGGTGAACATGCTGTTAAACTGATTGGATGGGGAACATGGAAGAATACTGACTATTGGTTAGCAATGAACTCATTTGGGAATAAGTCATGGGGTATGGGTGGAACTTTCATGGTACCAAGGAGTGGAAAAGATAATACTCTATTTGGTTATGCTATAATTAGTCCTGTATTAATGGAAAATAGAGCAACTGGAATTAATATTTTAAAATTAAGAATGTTGATATTTTTTTTTACAATATTTATTTTTGATGATAGAAATAAATTGTATATTATGTAAAATGTTCACTTGTTATTTTATTTCAATATCTGTAATTTTCAGGCTTGTATGGCCCTTCAGCTGGTATTCCAAGGTATTTAGCTTGGTCTGGAGTGAGTTTGGTCAATTTGACACCCAAGTGGTCCAAATGTAGTGCTGCTACTTCTTCATCCAATTTCTTAGGCAATACATATACATCATTTTTGTATTGATCAGTTTTAGTAAATAACTCAATTTGTGCGAGAACTTGATTGGTAAATGATGTACTCATGACAAATGATGAATGTCCGGTAGCGCAACCTAAGTTCACCAATCTTCCTTCAGCCAAAAGAATGATATGTTTCCCACTGGCTAAAGTATATCGATCTACTTGTGGTTTAATATTTATCTTATCGATAGCATTTTTTTCCAACCATGTCACATCAATTTCACAATCAAAATGACCAATATTACAAACTATAGCATCATCTGGCATATTTGGGAAGTGTTCACCAGTAATAATACTCTTGCAACCAGTTGTTGTTACATATATTTGTCCCTTAGTACAAACTTCTTCCATAGTGGTTACTTCAAAACCAGCAATAGATGCTTGAAGCGCATTAATTGGGTCAATTTCTGTAACAATAACACGGCCACCAAAAGCTTTTAATGACATAGCACATCCTTTACCAACATCACCATATCCAGCAACAACACATACCTTTCCAGCAATCATAATATCAGTTGCACGTTTCACACCATCAATAAGAGACTCACGACAACCGTACAAGTTATCAAATTTACTTTTTGTAACTGAATCATTTACATTAATAGCTGGCATTTTCAAAATACCTTGTTTCTTCATTTTGTATAAATTATGAACACCTGTGGTTGTCTCTTCAGATAATCCTTTGATTCCATCCAAAAACTGAGGGTATTTCTCATGTACCAATGTAGTCAAATCTCCACCATCATCCAAAATCATATTTAGGGGATTACCATCGGCAAAAACTATTGTTTGTTCTATACACCATGAGTATTCTTCTTCAGTTTCACCTTTCCATGCAAATACAGAGATTCCGGCTTTTGCAATAGCTGCAGCAGCATGATCTTGAGTACTGAAGATGTTACAGCTAGACCACTGTACTTCAGCGCCTAATTCAATTAAAGTCTCAATAAGTACAGCTGTTTGAATGGTCATATGAAGACAACCAGCTATACGAGCTCCTTTAAGAATTTTAAGTGGACCATATTTTTTACGTAAAGACATTAAACCGGGCATTTCTTTTTCAGCTAAAATAATTTCTTTGCGACCCCATTCGGCAAGAGATAAGTCTGCAACTTTGAATTTGTGGGTGAATCCGTTTTCCATTTTTCTTTTCTTAATTGACGCTATTTTGAATGTTTTATATCTAAAAATAAAATAAAGTAGTAGATTAAATATTAAGTAATGTTTTATTTTATTGATGCAAAATAACACATAATTTTTAATTGTACATTATTTACAGTAGTCAATTAATTAATGAGATATTTAGTATAAAAATTAAAGCCTTTGGCTGAACAACGAGACAAGCGCTAATCTGGGAAAAGTTGGATTTCTTGGGGGTACATTGAGGTCAGTGTGATATAGTCATAAATTTTTTAGCGAGTGTAACGCTGAAGTTTGAAAAACTTCAAACTATTTTTTTTTTAAATGAGTACTGTATTTGTTAGTAGAGCGTAAATAATAATTGGTCTAAGTAGTGAGTAACTTAGGTTGTAGGTATACGATTGTATATAAAATAAAAAATTTGGCTATACGTATTAACGAAAAAATTGAGAAGTAGTTATACACTGTATACTCTCCACTACATCCTTGATCGATATAGGTATTATGTGCAATTGATTTTATCGAAGTTGATTTGAATAGGCCGAGGCTCGTTTTAGGCAAATTTATTATTAGTGGAATAATGAGACATGTGTCAACTTTATGGTATGTTATCTCCTCACCGCACACTGTGTTCATTTTATCTATGGAGTGCCTTACAATTTTTTCAACTCATAGCCGACTGACTTCCATTTCCGGAAGGGGTAGGGTTGGGAGAGGATTAGGGTAAAGGATGGATTGTCCTCCAAAAAATTCAAATCTAGGCCTTACAATTTTTTTAAACTAATATGGCCAATTGATTTTCATTTCCAAAGGGGGAGGGGTTCCCTCATCTGTACGGCCGGGAGTGAAAGGATCAATAATTCGAGAACAAGATATAATGTCTAAAAGGAGAGTTTCATGAAATTAGTCAGAAAATTAAGGGGATATATTTAGTTTGTAAAAAATATTTAAAAAATTTGAAGGGGTCCAAACCCTAAAACTGCCTCTCCTGGATACGTCACTGACCCGTTTTTTTGGAATAAGAGTTGGTAAGATTACTCTGACATCCTGATAAATATTATCCTATACCTACAAATTCGGTAATGCTCTTCTGAAAAATTTGTAAAGTGGGTAAAGTCTGATTGTTCAGCCGAAAGCTTCAATTATTAATAATGCATAAAATATATTTCTTAATATTACTAAAAATTTTAGATGGCGAATATAATTTTTCTACTTGTAATTATAATTGCAAGTTTATTTTTGTTCACCATTAAAGTTTTTATTTCTATCAAACTCATCAATTATCATTTTAATGAATTTATTTTTAACATGTAGGTACCTAAGCAAATATTAATTTAATGGTATTAAACTCATTTTGTTTGATTTGGTGATAGGCACAAAGTGTTCTTATTATTTCATAACAATGATTGATTGAATTATGTTTATTGAATTTTCATACTATATATTATAGGAATGTCAATGCTTGGAATTTCTTCATTTTCAACTTGTGGGTACTAATAATGTTTTTATGTTGGTCTACATATAAGTTGCTATACAATTTACTTATCACAGTTACTAGTTTCAAATTTAAAATTTCATTAGGTGTTTAAATATTGGAAACATGCTACACTACAGTAAGTATTATACCTAGCAATATAATATTTTCTATGTAGGTGGTAGGTATTTAATATTTATTTAGTATAATATAAATCATTTTATTATACAAATTTTCTGAAAAATAAATCTGATCAATTTTGGTATCTAGTAGGAATATTATAAAATTAAAAAAAAAAACAATTACCTAAATACCTACATATTTGAGTTGTGTATTTTTTTTTTTACTTTAAATGTTAAGTAGGTAATAATAAAAAAATATACTAGGTGAGTACTTAATTATCATAAGTGCGTGTAGACTTCTACTACAGCATTATTATTCTGTGATCGCAGGATACGTAGTTATTGTACTACTACTTTTTTCCACAATGATACAATACTGTATTGTGTGGTGCTGTTTGGTTGCAAAATCTGGAGGCTTTTTAGATGGGGTACATTGGAAATATATTAAAGATTCCATGGATGCAAAACGGCAATTATAGAAATTAATTCAATCCAAACGAGATAAGATGATAGGACATACATTAAAACATGAAAGTATATTTAAAACAATACCATTAATGGTAATTGAAAGAGATGTTGAAGGATATATTGGAAGAGGAAGACCAAGGATGGAATATAAGACCCAAACCATGAAGGATACAAGTGTAATAAATGGTGAATAACAGTGTGGTTGAAAAAAAAGGAATAGTGACTAGTGATAATATAATTACGCTAAGACAAACCATGGAAAAATACAAGTATGATATTTATAAACTTTAAATAGGCTTACAATAACGTTGACAGGAACCTTGTAAACTTCTCAAGCAAATTTTTTAGATTAATTAGAAATTGTAATTTAAATACCAAATGTTAAGTATGTTATTTAGGAGAAACATCAAAGACAGTTTGAGGTTAAGAGGACGTGATACTCCCCTACTTCTATTGCAAAAACATGTCTATACAGACATTTCCTAAAATGTCTTAAAAATAATCAGAACCCCTTAAAATCGCAAGTGTATCACCCTTCTTAATAATCGGCTATATGGTAAAGATTCACTATTTTCTATATTTTTTTCCATTTGGCTTTAGAAATATGCAAGATAATAGGAAAACAGACATATTATGAGCATATTATGCTGATGATATTGTTATCCTCGGAAAATCCAAAGCAAAAATAATAGTGAGCACTCTAAAACTGTTGGAATCTAGCCAAAAAATGTGTCCATTTTAAAGATTTAAGAAATGTACCCATGTATAATTTGAACAATAGATATCATTAATTTAGTTTTATAGATTTAACCGAATATACTATAAGATTAATTTATTAGATAAGTAGGTATTTATTTATAGTATTTCATTTTTCATTTATATTTTTTATGAATTCATAACAATTAAATATTACATCACTAAATTAATTAGATTCATTACAATTAATAATAATCTAATAATTTTTATGTATACAATTAATAGACAAATTTATGTCTATAAACAATTACTTACCTACTTAATTTTATAATAAAAAAGAAAATACCCAATTATATCTGAACTACCATTATAATTATTATTAACATTATAATATTGAAATTGTATGTTCTAAAAATACAGTAACCCCAAACCTGATGCAATATCTACAAATTTTGTGTAAAATTTGAATTATCCAATAGAATATATACATTATAGAATTTAGAACCTAGAACACTACACACTTACTCCCGAAATATTCATTGGTAAAAATCAAAAAGAGGATAGGTTAGTGACTAGTTCCTTGAAAAAAATAGGTAGGTATTAATATTTTATTATAATTTTTGTAATCTATAACATAGGGTGTCTCACTGGGTTCTGACATTTGCAAAAAATTCTTTTTAGTTTTAAGCTACAATTATTATGCTTAAGATAATTTTTATTTTCGTTCGGTTTTTTGTATATAATATATATAATAATATAATATATCATAAAATTGGATTAAATAATATTTATAATTGACAAAAAAAAAAAAAGTTATAATAAATTATAAAACAATGTGAAGTTTTTAATGGGAATGTTTTTTGAAAATGAAGAAGAAAAAACTGTACAGTAAACGGGGGTTTTATTTTTGGATTATTTTAAGATATTTATTTGAAAATTAAAAATATTTTAAGTTTAATATTTAGGCATAAGTATACTTGACAAAAAGTTAACAGTCTTTGACAGAAATACTACATGAAAACAAACTACAGTATAGGTCATGAGGTCGTAAAATATATATAATATTAATACATTGATTTGGTATACTTTTAAGTTTTAATTGATAAATTTTCTTTAAATTTTAAAACTGATTATTCCTTAGTTTGGTAATAAATGATAAAAGTACATAAGAACCACAGCCTAGTAATAATAATACAGTTCATTGAATTTTGATTACTACAAAACTCCAATCTCATTTATAAAATAATTTAAAATCGTAAATACATTAAGTGGAGGCTGAAATATACGTTTAAATATATTAAAAAATATTAAAATATTATGTTTTAAACTTTAAAACATAGTAATGTTACAAATGTATTAAAAAATACAGAAAAAACACGCACTCTGTGATAATTTTAAAATGTTTAATACCAACATTTTCGGATTTATGAGGAAATAATCATTATTTTAATCCATATTTTTCATTATTTTTGGATGGTTTTTACTGATGCGTTTTTAAAAAAATCAACAAATCACTGCTTCAAAGTACCATGCTGATAAAATTTTATACCAAAAAATAGGTACGCATTAAAAAATTAGATCATAACATCAAGTCTTTTGGTCGATAAATTGCTCAAAGAAAAATATAAGACCAATTAATATCATAATAAAAAAACGAGAAAATATTTTGAACTGCTCAGAATATAAAATGTATAGTTATTTTAGGGCATTATTATTAGTTTTTCAATTCCTCAAATTCTATTTCTAATTATTATTGTTTAAAAAAAAGTTCTATCTACAAAAATTAAGTTTTGGTATTTAAATTTTCAAAATTAATATTTGTTGATTCTTTTTCAGTACTCCTGGACACCCTCTCCATAAATACGCCACTATATATATATATATATAGATACCTACATTATAATATATATTTTTAACAGTATTCTATTATAACACTGAAAAAAAACACCTTTTTTATTCTTTCATGCCTAATTTTGTGTCTACTGATTACTGATTTATTTTTGAGCCCCCCCCCCATTGAAAAATCCTGCGTATGCCACTGATGTGAATTTGAATAATACACTTTTAAATTCCGTACTACACAAAGTGTGTTGTACTATACACAATTTTAGGGGCTGAATTTATCTCAAAGTAAAATTTAAAAAAGGAGGTAGTAGGGAATGGAAGTACTTCACTTGTTGGGTAAGATACTCATGGTAGATATATTTAATATACCTATACCTAATACATAATTTGAAAGCAATGATAAATCATTTATTTCGATTAAATAATTTTGAGCAAAGCTTTGGTGTATATAATATGAAAATTACTATTAGCATTTATATGACTAATAAAAAATATGTTGTCAATATACACGTGTTAGGTATCTACCTATAATAAATATTTTGTGTACATTTTTAAGTTTTTAAAGTTTCTGGCGTTTTGGTGGTTATAAATAACCAAATCTAACCATGAGTAGTTAATTAATTTTTTTCTAATTTATATAATAACTTTTTGTATTATTTCTCTTATAAAATGTAGTTTTAGACCTATATATAAAGTACCAATTAAAAAAAATTTCTTATTAAAAACTCCTACTATACTCCTCCTGCCAGATAAAGTATATAGGTAGGTAGATACATAATATATAAAAATTTAAAAAAAAAACATCATTGTAAAATAATACCATTCATCACTACATTTATCCCTAGTTACAAGGTACACTTAGAATCTAAAATGTATACATATTCTATAGGTGCAACTGAATTATTTATTTTCAATAAAAGTAACTGGGTAAGAGCACCTAATCGATAGGTACCTACATATTATCAAGGTAGGTATACAATTTGTATTTATGCATTTCTAAGTACACTAAATATTTTAATTATTTGTATTTGTATTATACGGGTTGGAAAACCCATTTAAAGTATATAATAAATTGGTTGTCAATGTTACAAGTGACAATAATAAAAAAGTAGGTACCTATTAAGTATAAATAAATAAATATAAATAAGTTTACAAAATATATATAAAATTGATAGGGTGAAATGACAATTTTAAAAACAAAATCTAGATGATTGATAATTTACAGTATGCTATATATAGTATGGTAATAGGATAATAAATATAAACTTAAATTATTAGTTATTATATATAATAGTATTTAAATGTTGTTTAAAAGATGATATTCAATTAAATGTTAAAAAATTAACATCATATTTATTAGAAAGGCACATAATACAGTTTACTAGGCTATTCATTGCGTTGAGCAGGAACATAGAATGAGGCACGTGATCTGGTTGACCGTTAGGGAACTAAAAAAGACAATCGATTAAGGAACTCAGAACTATCAATATTGTTATGAAGGATATTGTATAAAATGTATAAATCAAGTTTGATTCTATGCAACTCAAGAGAATCGAGAGAAAAAAATGTTAATATTGAACCGTAAGAAGTATGAGGGATTCACGGAATATTACAACGATAACAAAGAAATCCTAAAAATTAATTTTGAATAGCTTCCAGTGTTAAATTATGTTTTTGAAGATGATGAGACCAAATTATAGAACAATATTCAAGAGTAGATCTAATAATGGAGCAATAATACTCAATTTATTGAAATTATTGAAATTACCACAAGAAAATTTTATAAAATCAAACAGTTTCAAAGACTTGTTTTTGATATAATGAATATGAGTACTGTAAGTAGGCTTACAATCAAAAAAGACCCCAAGGTCTTTACAGTTGAAAACTTTTTTAAAAGGAATATTATTTATGTTGTAACCAAAAGAAATATTAAAACGGGAACGATTAAAAGACATAAATTTACATTTTGGTATATTTAAAGAAAGGGCATTTCGATCGCACCATTTAAATCAGATTGAAGAAGAGCAGCATCATCTAAAGATTTTAGTAGTAGCATTATTGAATATAAAAATGATAGGTGTGTTATTTATATAAATAAGAAAAAGTATAGGTGCTAAATGGGAATCAAGAGGTACACCACTAGTTTGACAAAATAATGATGGAAAGTACCTAATTTTTATATTTGACTACTAGGGAACAATTTGAGAAATAGGAAGAGAGCTACGCTAAAAGTGGATTGCAGATACCAAATGATCTTAATTTGTCTGTAAGAATAGTATGATTGACAGATAATTTAGATGGACATTTATTTGACAGACTTAAGTACTGAACTTAACAATTTAACAAATACCTAGGTACGGTAGTCACAATTTGTTACATCATGTAGAGCCAATGTGTCATCTTAGTGTATTTTTGTGAACAAGAGTTGAAAAAAAAAACAATTCAAAGTTAACTTTTAGAAAGTAGTATTTAATAAAAAAGAAAAGGAATGTATGGCTATATGTTAGTTACGCCACCCTGATCAACACTTTTGAAAGCCGAAACATCTACCTGGACCTAGAGTCCAAGAGAATCATTCAATCATGCAAAACAATAGTAATGTTTATCTATTATCTAATACCTACAAACTATGTTATTTAATTTTTACATTATTACAAAAATGTGTTTTTTTTTTTTTTGTACTTACACTTGTTGGACAAACGAAACTCGACGACTACAGATTACACTGCCGGCCGTCAAAATAAACAGTGGATGGAATTAATAGTTTAATATTAAATAAGTAGTTTGGCGACGGCAGAGGCCAAAAGGTAATAAATAATAATTAAAAATGCGGTTTTGTCGTTCTGCCAGTGTTTTTATCGGCAAATAGAAGGAACAAAAGAACAACAAAGATAAGGGATGGCGTGATTCGGTGGAAATGGTTAGAAAATGGGTTTTCGGGCCGCGTGACTTTTTTAAATATCGATAGTACCATAGAACATATGTGATGTCGTGTCCGATAGTAATGGAAAATCGATAGTCCGACCGAAAATTTGAGTGAAAAAATAAAATTCGTTACCATTATTGTCGAAAATTCGGTCGATCAATATTTGTAGTTTCGACAAAGCCCGTCCGTTATTTGATTAATTTTTTAAAATTTTAAATTTAGTTTTCAGATAAATATTATCACACAAACATGTAATCACAATACAAATGCATTATCAGCTGTGGTGTTATCAATATTTTAATTGTATATTTTGTTTTCGCCAAAAACCGATTTGGAAATAATGTAATAATTTAAATTGATTCCTATAATTATTTATTTCTACAATAGAATTATCGGGTGCTACTCCGAGTTTATTCCTAACTTAATTACGAGTCACATTTGTTCTGGTTTTTGAAATGAAGTATATCATCGGCACGTCTCGGTGCTTTACAGCCAACAATTGTAGATTGCTGAATTATGAGAAAAGCACGTATAAAAACAATAGATTTTTCAGGTATATGCAAGTAATTATAATTAATTAATGATAGTTAAATAATTAGAGTATCCGTAATACATTAGTATTTAGTTAGATTGTAATTAAGAGCTCATCTCATTGTCCATCATTTGACTGGACAAGTTCAATATTGCTATTTAATTTTCTTGTAACTCGACTGACATTGGCTAATTGTGAATGGTCGTCCAAGGAGCTTGTTTTAAGCGTTTTACGTTTAAATATTATGTTGAGAAATATTTATCATTAATGTTTAGCCAAATATTT
Organism: Pemphigus obesinymphae; assembly: GCA_025469235.1. Lineage (NCBI taxonomy): Eukaryota > Metazoa > Arthropoda > Insecta > Hemiptera > Aphididae > Pemphigus > Pemphigus obesinymphae. The sequence continues at coordinate 42,602 of JAIPRL010001967.1, forward strand.
TGTAATGGTTTCTAACTTTAGGTATATGTTTGAAAATAATCAAGTTTTCTGAATTGCCCAATATATTATTGTTATAATGGATTCGCTTAGCATAACATCATTAATGTTATGTAAGTAATTGTTGCTTTTCTATATATTGTGTATTACTTCTAGTCGAGCTTTTAGTATCAGGTACTACCTAATTAGATATTTATCAGAAGTGAGGTTTTCACTTTTAATCAATATATTAAGTACCTATGTTTATTTTTTGGGTAATCAGAATTATAATCTCCAAACAATAATCTCTGAAAATTAGTTAAAATAATAATCTCCAAATTTTTGAAGTGGCTGTAACTCATTTTTGTCATTTTTGGGTTTAGAACCATAGTTTAGTTAATAAAATGAATTATAAAATGTATCTATTTGAATTTGGAATCAAAATGAAATTGATATTTACATTTTTAACCTTTTTGGTGTGTATGTGTATAAAATAACTTGCTTTTTTTAATAACTATTTTTTACATTGGATTCGGATAGGTACATTTTTAAATTAATTTTGATGTATCAACTCTAGTCCTAAACTCAAAAATGATGGAGTTGCAAAAGCTTCAAAAATTTTGGGATTATCTTTTTTGGAATGTACTACTGGTATTGATTGTATATTACTAATTATTAGTAATTTATAATCAATGGTATGGGTTTAGTTGACGCGTGCCCAGAATGTGTTCATCCGACACTATTTATTTTCTTAATTTTTAATCTTTTAATTATATATGTAGGTACCAATTATATATTATACCATTTATAATATTTTGAAACCCAACTCTGTAAGCATGCTGAATTCCCGGTTTCTAAACAATAAACTATAATTCCATAAATAACTTTAAACTACTATATTTTATGTATAAAAGTCAATACTAATAAATAATAAAATCTATCTCCATAGAAACCAAATCAATAATCGTATTTATGTACAAGTAACTATAGATAGATGGACGGACACAATGAGGATATAAAGTGTCTAAATTTATTTTTAGAAACTTAAAAGATAAATTGGTTTCTATATAGGTACCTAATATAAATAGTAGGTACATGGTACATATAAAATAACAATTAAAAAATCAAAAATTAAAAAAAAAAAAAGTGGTAAGCGTTATCTAAACTATAGTGGTGGGTTAATACTTTTTGAGAGAGTGTTAATTAAACCAGCATCTATTTTTTCCTTTTTAGGTAGATACCAATCACATAAATAGGAGTTAAATTGGTAATATATATTACATATATTATATATTTATATATTTGTATACAAATATTGATATCATATACCTAGGTATTTAAATAGCTAGGTAATTGCACAAAAATTGCACTGATTAAAAATAAATACAAACTGACATTTCCCATCTTAATACTTATTTTGATTCTAGAATGTTTGGTTCTCAAAAAATTCATTTTTCTGGACATTTGAAAAATATTAACTGTTGAGAAATATTTTGGTCCTATTTATTGTATTTTTGTATAGGTATACGTTAAATATTCTATACAATTCTACATTTAAAAATAATATTAATTATATATTTATATTACTATTACATTAGGTATAATTAATTAATTTTGTAAACTACCTATTATTAAATGAAAAGTAAATAATATAGGTATCAAAATATTATAATTTACCTATTAGGTATACCTACCTATATTATAAAGAAATTACATTACTGCCATGGCTTTTTTTTTTTTTGGGGGATCAAATAATTGAAAAATACCATGGATAAAATGGCAGACTAAACATCCGTTTACCATCTTAATTAGATATCTATAACTATAACTTCTATAACTTGAAATTAGGCTGCTAAGTAACTTTATGCACCTACCTAATTAAAAATGTTGATATTTATTATTAAAATCTAAATTTCTTTGTGAATGTGAATAATTATTGTTCTTTTAAATAGTAGAATATTTTATATCTTAAAAAAAACAGTAGTCTCATAGAAATTTTATTATAAATATACTTTACCTACCTTTACAACATATCTATTGTTGTTTTATTTTCTTGTTAGAATTTTGGTTCTTATCCAATAAATTACCCAGGTATCTAATTGTTTTATCTTGGTTGAAGGTTAATACAAAATAATATAAATAATAATTTATTATTATAATTCATATAATTATAAATAATAGTTTTTTATCTACTTATATTTTCTTTCAAACAAATTAAAATTCAAGTTTTCAATTTTATATTCTGTTTGCTATTACTTGAACTCACTTCATTATTATAATGTTAAAACATAATTTTAAAAACTAGTCACTAAACCCTTTAAAAAGTGATTTGGCATTTGGAAATCTTTAAAATAATAACCTTCACTTTCTTCTTCGTATCTAAGTTAATTGAAAGCATTTTGAAAAACAAGAAGAATATCATAAATAAGGCTCGGAAGTTAATGACTTGTTCGTTTTTTTTTTTTTTTTGGAAATTTTTAAACAATAATTTTTTACTTAAATATGACATGATTGTATCTAAATAATTCAAATTTAAATAGATACTCGTTAAATAATTTGTATTTTTCATTTATCAATGTTTCTATTATTATTTAATATTTATTAATTTAGATTTAAGTTTATTTTCTGCATATTTTATGCTAACTTGTGGTAAATTTCATGTGTCATGAAAAAAATTAATTCAATAGTATATTATTACGATAGCTCATTATTTAAATAATAAGTAATATACAAAGTATGATTGCCATAAAACCATTATATTCCTATGCTATATGGCCGCATAGCAGTTAACAAGGTAAAATCAAGATTGACTAAAATAGAAGATTTCTGTAAGTAAATTAGGTGTACATTTGACAAGAATGTATGTTAAGTTAATTAAGAAATATTTAGGTTTTGACATTTTATGATGCAATTATTTTTACTGGAAAATATACTACACAAATAAGAGTAATAAGTAAGAAGTTATTTTTGTATTCTATTTGTACCTATGTAATAATAAATAAATACTCAAGTATAATTTTAAGCACTTTAAAAATGATTAAATTGAGTACCTAACCAATATAATGTTTGTACATAAAACAAGGAAGAGACAGAAACAAATGACAAAAGATATGAATTGTATGATTTATTTTTAGGAATGCAGTGATTTTGCAGTTACCAAATAAAGAACCATTGAAAAATGATATAAAACCACCAGTTCCACCTTACATAAATGCCAATGGTGTTAATAATGCCAACATACAAGGTGCTGAAAAGATAAATGATCATTTACATAATATTGTAAAGCATGAAAATCAATTAGGCAATAAACAAAATATGAATGAGTCTAAGATCTTAGATGATAATAATGTTACAATGCGGCTCATTAATAAAATTGAAAATTGGTCACCATCAACGGCGAAATATGCAAGACTGAGTATATTTGGGTGTAAAGTTAGTGTTAATCACTTATATTAATAATACAACTATTAAATAAAGATATTTGTTTTTTTTTTTTAATTTCAGTATCTATATAAAGATTTTTTAGTGTTATTATCAGCTTATAAAAAATATTACACCTCTAATTTGTCATCTTTAACTTATGCTGAGTTGGAATTGAAGTATAGACTGCCATTACAACTAGTTCGTTTGACACCAATCCTAATTTTTTGGCCTGTACCATTTACTAATCTATTTTTGTTTCCAGTAGCGTAAGTTAAAATATTTTTATATAAAAATTACATTTTGAACGACTATTGAAACAGTATTTTTTTTTTTATTGATTTTCAAATTGTATTATTATTATTTAAGATGTATATTTTCAGTTACAATAAAAAGTGTTCTAGATTTTATATTTTGTTATATAATAATGCATAATACATGATCATACTTTATTTTATTTAACTTTCTTTCATTTCAGATTTATGCTTCCTAAGTATTTGTTATCTGAACATTTTTGGACCGATGAGCAACTCAAAGAGTATTGGACAAAAGATCAACAGAATAATTTTGAGCATAATGTTAGAGTTTTTGAGTAAGTTTATTTTATTAACTAAAAAAAAAAATATTTTGTAGAACATAAAATATATATAATGTTGGGTAGTAATGTAACAAACTATTTGTTACTGTAATGAAATTACTTTTATGAGTAAGATGACAATAATTTTATTACAATTTTAAATGTAAGATAGGGAACAAATTTTGTGCTGAAATTACTTTTTAGACGTAATTTAAAGTAAAGTGATGCATTTCTAATTATCATTTTATTCAACATTTTTATTTTATTTTACATACTCATATACTATCTACTGTTCTGATTTTGATTAATTTTATTCAATTCTAATATCTTAATAATAATATTATTAACTTTATTTTTGCTATTGCAACTTCCTGCGAAGTGGAAGTGGACGCCCCGTGTTATTTTTAGCAGACTGCTGTGAACTATTTATATTGGTTTTCCCTATGTATGATGTAGAAATATACAGTATATAAATTGAAAAGTCAGTAGCCCTAATTCTTGATATAGTGCGAATATTTTAATGCATTGTTTCAAATAAAATGTTTGACTAATGGTTTCTGTTTTTGAATGATTTACAAAAAAAAATATTTCAAAAATTGTCAAAAAATTTTTGTTGATTTTTTCGACTGGATATGACAATAAGACCGGAAAGGGGACAATTAGATAGACCGGGTGTAAAAATTTAGTCACATTTTTATCATGAAAGTGGACAATAAGACCAGTTAAGATAAGTAGACTGGCACCTAAGCAATGGCGGCTCATGTCAAGGGGCACAAGACCTGTATGTTATCCACCTGAAATATAGTAAAATAGACAATTATTTATATATGTAATTAAAAAAAAAATTGTTCTGTTTCTAATTCTTTTAATATTAAAATGAATCAGTTCCATACCTCATTCCTAAAAAATGAAATTCTTTCCTTCCTTGTTCTTACAAAAAAAAATTCAATCAGTAAGATGTACGAAGTATTTCATTTATTGATTAAGGTGATATTAAATTTTAAAGTAACTATACTCGATATATAATATAGTATACAAAATCAATATTAGTAAAAAAATGAGTAATATTTCATGGCTTTTGGTTAATTGTTAATTAGAAAATTATTTATAAAGAACTCAGATTGTATTAAAATATAATATTTCATCAGTCATATAATCGATATAACAGACAATTATCGAAAAAAAATGCTATCAGATGTGGAATTTTAAGCGATCAATCGTACAATACAATTAACACTAATAGCACAAGGAGTCCTAGGGAGCTCCTACTGAACTTTTTTTTAACTTCAGGAACGCTCTTCATATAATCCGAATAGTCTATCCCACAAAACACTTAAGATTTTATCTAGGAATCCTATTTGGAGACTACCAGGAATCAAATATAGGGATATCATCGGCCACCGTGATATCAAATTGCGACTCTATTCGTGTTCATATACACGCATACCATATGCGAAGCACGAAGTAGTGCGTGTTTAAATATTGTGATTTGACTTCAGTATCAAGACGTCAAATGCATGGTTATTGTTCTCGGGCTGTAGTTTTCATTTAGAAAACAAATTTTGACACAATTGTAGATAAAATTATCTATGTTTTATATCTTCTTTTAAAAAAAAAAAACATAAAATTTAAAAAAGTTATTAATTTTGTAAGAACTAATTTTTAAGAGATTTTTACAGATGGCATAACATCAGTTATAGGTGATATATATTGTGATATTGAAAAAAATACTACAGTAGAACACATAATTTTGTTTACAATATTATGTCAAAATTTGGTTTTTTAATTACAACTACAGCCCAAAGACAATTTTTTTGGTAAAACAGTTTTGTTAACAAATATTGTTGTGATTACACAACAATAAAAAGTGGTACTGAGAAAGATTCATTCTAAATTACTTTTAGAATGTACTTAAATTATTTTAAGTACATTCAAAAATCTTTTTTTATCTCCCCTTAAAAATCGCTTGTATGACGTCCTCTTAAGGGATTCTGTATAAGTAAATTTTAAAGAATTTAAAAAAAATAAAAAATATAAATATATATATGTACCATTTTTATTATCGTATAATAACCACAATATTTGTTTAAAAAAAACATGTTTACGAATTTTTCATTTTCATCAACTTGAAAATAATATCATAGAAAGATGAAATAAAAATAAATCATAAAAAACAAAAATCTAGCATTTACCTGGGTAATCTATGTACCTAACTATTTTTTGATATGAGTTGTTGAAAAATCTATTTTTCTGGTTTTTTTGATTTTAAGAATAACTAAATCTTAAAATAATGAATATATCGATAAAAGGTTATGTAGGGGGCACTGATAATTTTACCAACTTTTTGTCATAAAAAAAAAACCATTATCCAAGGCATATTTAATTAAAGTCTAATTTGTATTTTTTTTATATTTTGTGTATCCTAAATAATTAACATATAATTTGTTGAATATAAATATATATTAAATAATTTTTCTCTGTAATTACCTATCATTTTTATTATTTATAGTTGGAGTACTTGTGGATAATTTATATAAATAAAATAAAACCCAAATCCACAAAAATTTTCTTTTTATTTTCAGCAAACACATTTCAGTAACAAATTAACACATCTTCAGTGCAAAACATAGTGTACCTATTTTTCATATGTGAAGACGGTTGGACTTACATTCTTGGGTTTTATATAACCACTGTCACCCTGTGGAAATATTTGAAAGTCCGCTATTACATAGCAGTACGCATACACTACAGTAATCAACTGATCGAACCAAAAAAAAAACTTTTTTGGATTTCCGGTTTAATTATCCCCTTCCCGGTTTTGTTGTCACCTTCAGTCTAATTGTCCCTCTGGCCTTATTATCACCATCCCATTTTATAAAGTTACTTATCAATAATATTGAAAAAAAAATTTTTTATTTGGTTCAATTTTCAATGAAAGAGAGCAATTCATAATATATAAAAATATTGCAAAGTTAGAAGTTTTTCACACTTTTTAATACTTGTAGATAGTTATGCTATAATTTTGGAATATTTTTGTATACTTTTGAAATTATGAATGCAATTCAATAAATTTTTTTCTCAATATTATTGGTAAGTAACTAAGATTATAAAAAGTTTTTTGATGATTTTTGAAATATTTTATTTTGTAAATAATTTCTTGTTTCTTACTAGTTATCAAATTTGTTCATGAAATTGGATTATATCAATATGGGTACTACCATTGATTATAAATTAAATATTACTACTAGTAATAGTATTTTATTACTGTGCGATCGGCTTATAATAATTTTATTTATTGTTAATAAAAAAAATGTAAACAAAGTTTTATGTTAAGTAATACATTACTTTCCATTAAAAAACTAATGTAATTTCATTACTTTATTTTTTTTTGTAACAAGGAATGTAATTTCATTTATGTATTATCTTGATTACTATTCAACTTTACCACCTAATTTTTTTTTTATTACCTAAGTATTTAACGTTTTTAATAAATAAATAATACTTCAATTAATATTTGTTATGTACTTATAAACAATTTATCCTGCATATGAAACAAACATTTGTTGTAGTCAGTATTACACAGGTACTTCAGCACATGTGTATTCATTTTTAAATTGAGAAGTTGAAATAATTCATCAATCATATATGTACTTTTGTCAGCGTCTAATTGGGAAGGCTCTAACTTACCAAGTTTTAAGATTTTAACTGGACCAAAAACAGTTTGACTATAAAAAAAAAATTCAAGTGTGTTCTGGATGTTAAGAATCATCTAATTTGCACTATATTTTTGTATTTTTGGTCACACATTACTTAATTGGTCTAAATATCACACTGCCCACAAATTGGTAACTTGCTGGGTCTATAGGAGATAATACACAGGTACCCAATACTTTAATGTTTGTTGTATTTACATATATTTTAAACATTTTTGAATTATGTATATTTTTATATAAAATTAATTTATTTAAGGCATTTGAGCTTAATGGCTGAAGAATGTTCAGATGATATGCTTTTAAAATGGTTTCGTGTAATTGAATGTCTTGGTGCAAAAGGTATATGTCCAGTAGAGGATATTATACAAGCTATACCAGTTTTTACTATGTATCCGTATCATTTTAGTACTTTACCTCGTCAACATATTGTGAGTTATTTTAATATTAAACATTTTTATTGATATTAAATTATATTTTTAATTATTTTAGACAGTACTATTAAAAATGTATAACATGCATCGTGGATGGAGAAGAAGAGTAAGGTTAAAGAAATTAGCACAGTATATACAATTAATGGACAGGGCAATGGAAACTGAAGGTGGACCGAATAAATTAAATGATCGACAATTACAATGGGTATATTATTTTTAAGCTGCTGTCATAATGTATTATCAATTACATAATATGAACATTTAAAAATAATATTTTATGTTACATTTTAAATACCAAGAATGAGCAAAGTGAATGAAAAACTTAAATAGATAAAGATAACTTTATAAGAACAGTCTTTAAATAGTTTGTATGTTCAAATCACCTTTTTATTTAAAAGATAGATATGATTCAGGAACAATACATTATTAAATCTACTATTCAAATAATAATTATTTTTTGTCTCTTTTATTAAACTAAATGCAAATTCTGTATTGAAACACAAAAATTATATTACCATTTTATGTTTATCACAACTTACTATATTATTATTATTTATTATGAATATTCAAAGTCCAACGAATTATTATTTTGAAGTTAAATGATAATATATTTTTGGGAGGTACTTATTAGTAATACAATTAGTACCTATATCCGTTCAAAACTACACCAAAATATGGTACGCTATAATAATATAATATAACTTATAATATGTACATTAGGTACATATACAAAATTGAAAATCAAAATGAACATATTGTAATATACAATGTGTTTTTGAAATGAATACCCTGAATTCGTACACATATTTAGTGGAGTGACCCAATGACGAAAGTTTTAAAATTATTTTTCTACCTTTAAAATCTAAGGTTTTGAATTTTTATTCATTGTATTTTGATATAAATGTAAAAATAAATACACCATGATATTTTATAAAAAATGCTCATACGAATTAATATGTCGCATCATTTTTGCCCATTTATAACGTTTTGACGCTCAGTGTCGCCATGATGAAAAAAATTATGTAACATATCAGTTTGTATGAAAAATTTTCAGAAAATATGGTATAATTTATTTATTGACGTCTAACATATCTAATTAATTAATATGGTTTCAAAATAAAAAAACTTGAATTTTTTTACATATATAATGTATATATATTTCATGATAATTAATAAAAATAACTTCATAATATTTAGTGCAAAGTTCTCATATGAACTGATATATCACATCACTTTTTTCATCATGGTGACATCTTAAAACATATTCAATATTTTTATGAATTAAAACATTTGAAAATGGGGGAAAATGATATGATAGAATTTTGTAGAAAATATCATGGTGTATTTATTTTTACATTTATATCAAAATACAATGAATGAAAATTCAAAAACATAAGTTTCAAGGGTAGAAAAAAAGTTTCAAAACTTTTGTCATTACATCATTCCACTGAGTATGTGTACAAATTTTGTGCATTCATTTCAGAAACACCTGTATATTATAAAATATTTAAAAATTGTAATAACTTAACTTAAATTTGTATACAAAATATTAACTAGATAAATAACTTATTCACAGATATTTTAGCTACATAACATGATAAGTTTACAGTTTACAAAATTAACTACTTGATGCCCATTCTTGATAAATACTAGTACCTAAACTTAATCAATAATATTCATATATATGTTCTTAAATTAATAAAAAATAAAATGGTTAATAGGGTATGGAAGCATTTTGATTTTTGGATAGAATACCGGTGGTGGATGTATTGAAATTGAAAGAAATGATAATAGGTACTCTCTTACTTTACTCTTTTTACCCAAAAAAGTGTAACAATATATATATATATTAATATAATAATAAATAAAAATAATATATATTATAATAAATAAATAAAAAAAAAACTTAATTGCAAAACCAATGCATTCTTCATTTCGCTGAGAATCTAAAATGTGAGAATTTTTGAATTTCCCTTAAGTAAGTTGACTGCCACGACTGTTGAAATTAGAATCATAGTTTTTAACCAAACACAGTGGTACAGAGGCCCCTTAAAAACAAGTATATTACTACTGCTATTTATATTTTGATTATATAATTTTATATTTATATTAATTATTAGTTTTTTTAATAAATAATATATTTTATTAATGAATTAAATTAATATAATTTCAGGCATGCTTATTTAGAGGTCTGTATCCATTTTCATCAACTAGAGAAAAACTTATTTCATACTTGGAGAACTGGATAATGATTTCGGCAAAAATTGATAATGATTCACTTAGTTGCATACTCCATTGTCAGGTTCTGTTGGCATTAAATCGACCAGAAAATGATATATTAAGAAAGACAGAATAATAATTACGGTACACATTAAAAAAAGAATAATAAATAACTGATTATAATGTAGACAGAATATGCCATTGTATAATTGCATAATAATAAAATCTAGTCTGTTCTTTTATTTCGTAGTATTTTAATCAATATTTTACGAGAAAGAATTAATGTCCAATGGCGATAATAATGTTCTGTCTTCGTGATATTTATTTTGTTACATTGTGATTTTGTTAAATAAATAGTTTTTTTAATTTGAAATTTATTGTACTATTTGTTCATTTCTGTAGTGTAATAACTACAGAATATCATAATAACAATATAATATTATGTGCATTATAATAACATGATTATTATTATAAACATGAATTTATTAGAAAAATTAATACAAAAATGTTGTTTTTAGTTTTAAAATGTTGATTTAGAGTGAAATTAATTTTTATGCCACACAGGTACATCAATTTTAGAATTTACTCAGTTGTGACCACAAATATTACATTACTTATAAACCAGTTTTCGTCATTTTTTAAAGTGAACAAATAGGTATTATGAAATTAAATTAAAAAAAAAAAAAAAAAAGTGAACAGAAAGTCCATGATTTTTTGGATAGTAATGAAATCGTTAATTGTAATCTAGAAGGTGAATATAAACTCGGTGACTTTATCATTGTGAAATATGAAGAGAAATTTCTCCCTGAAATCATTAATGATACAAATGTAACATCTGCTTTAGTAAGTGTAATAGTAATAAGTGGACCAGAGTGGAAATTCCCATATATAGATGATGAAATTTGGTATAAATTTGAAAATATGATGCAATTAATTAAACCTCTCGAAGTATCAAATTCAAGAGGAATGTGTATTATTCCTGAATTAAAAAAGTATAGAAATTTTTAATTTTAAATATCTCGTTTTAATTGTTAGGTATGTTTAATATTAATAACAATTTATTCAATTGATCTTTTTACTCGCATAATATGTATAAAATATATTTTAAAGACTGATTAGTTTTACTTGAAAATAAATCAGAAGAACTGTTTTAATTAATAATTTTATTTTTCATTTATATTAATATATCCAAGATACTTAATTATGTTTTATTAATTTTTCTAAGTGCTATGTTTATGTTTAATAATAAATTATTATATCCATTATTTATTTATCAGTGTGTATTTAGTTCCTACAAATAATAAAACTTTTTCCATATTAAATTTATAGTGGCCACAACTGGTACAAATGGTGGCTATAAACACTGGTACACTGGTGGTACAATTAGCATTTTGGCCTTTTTTTTTTCAAATATTTTTTTAGAGTATTAAGTTGAATATTTATTAAAAATGAGTTACATAATGTGAAGGAGCATAAAATTCTTAATCATAGTTTCATATAGTATCATATTTATAAGTCTATGACTGCCAGTGCCGTCATTTTAAAATTTATTTTAATACTCATATTTTTATGCAGGCCACAACACTGTCCGGAATTTTCAATGTAGAAAAAATAAAAGAACTCATTTATTTTCCAATATAATAGTACCTACCCCGTGGCACAGATATGAATTATCATGTTTTAGAATTTTCAAGTAGACCAGTGAAAGCCACTATCAGTGTATTATACGGGCCTATCAATTGAAAAAGCTGGCTAAATTACTATAATTTTAAAATATTAAATATAAAAATACGAAAATGTATTTATACACCTACCTACCTTACGTGATCCAAATGACGCCACTGTCTACTGTCTACTGTTATCAACGAAAGAACGTTTACATTAGGTAATTAAAACTTCTAATATTCCATTTGGTACCTACCACAAGAACAATCATATAGGTATGGGTGATATGAAATTAAAAAGAACTGAAAATGGAATGAATAATTTACAATAGAATAACAAACACGATAGGTTATCTTGAAATCGGAATTAATCAACAATATTCAACGATATATTCGTAAATTTACGAAAGGAATTGTTGTAAAAATAAACAATTTTTCTTTGGTACTTAAATTATTATAAAAATACGTAAACATTACAGTTTACACGAGTACACAGACTAGCAGTTAGCAAATAGCAATAATTTCGGTTTTTACGTGTTAACTTAACTAAATGATTATAAACATTAACGATTAAAAGTTAAACAAATAATAATTTTAAGTAGTTAAGTTAAAAAGTTAAACAAAAATTAAATTTTTAACTAGGTACCGTTAATGGCCACCTTTGGCTATACCATTGATCAGTGCCGGATCTAGAGGGGGGCGAACCGGGGCACTTGCCCTGGGCGCCATTATGATGAGGCGCAAAATGTAAAAATATTTAAAATTTTCGTTCCGCATCACTTTTTAATAGTAATTGACGAATGTACTTTTTTTTTTTTTTTTGCTTATTAAAATTTAAAAATGGAGCGCTACAAAATTCTCTAGATCCGGCACTGCCATTGATTATATAATATATACAATCAAATATATATTATAATCAATGGCTAATGGCTATACATACCAGGCACCATCTACAATAAAACTATTAATGATGATATCACTTTAATTCGAATTAATTACAAAACACATTTACAAATAAGATATAAATGATATAATAATATATTATAACTTGCAATAGCTGTAGGTAGGTATTGCGTATACAGAATAGTTCGGTGAAGTTTATTTGTCGTGTATAATTAGTAATTAATAATCTTGTAGTAAGCATTGATAATTTTTATTCTTTGTAAGATGGAATAATATTATTATTATCTACCTACCCATCAGTGGCGTCGACTAAAATTCATGTTTTGGGGGAAAATTTCAGTATTTACACCCACCTAATAAAATCCTAAAAAACTTTCTAAAATCATTATTATTAAATCATGATTAATGTTTAAATCTTCCATTCACGGTATGCCGACAAATAGAGCGTAATAAAAATATCGTAAGTATACCTAGGTACTTCAAATTATAACAGGTAATCCTATAATATAGTATACATTATATTATAATATGTCAAAGAATAAAATCAACACAGTATTGTTGGGCTGAAAATGTACAAACATTAATAGTTAAGAATTATCCAAATTGAGGGTTCGAAAATTATCTTAATCGGCTGGTGGAGTTCACAGTAGGTCGTGAGGCACAAATATCTTACCCCTTTCTTATTAGCCCATAACTTATCACCCCTCATAAATGCTTATGTACCTATTATAAAAACAATTAATAAAAACAAAGTATTATAATCTTTAAACGTATTTTATTTCTTATAAACAATGAATAAAAATAAAATAGTCTTGAACATTTACACATTTAGACATATAAATTTATTATGTATAGTATAGGTGCATTTAGCACTATAATACACACTTATTAATTATTTATTATTATTATTAATTTTTACACACGATCATTATTGCCGGCTTTGTGGCAGGACACAGGAGTTCAAATTTCTAATGAAAAAGCGGATGTATGACTATTTTTAAACTTATGATTGTTTGGAATTATTTTTAATTTTTATCAATTTAATAAAATATTTAAACTATATGTTTTGATTAATTTAACCAAACATTATACTAATATTAAATATATTAACACACTTTAGATTTTAACCTTTTTAGACCGTATTGCTTGAACCTTTTACTAAATATACACAATTATTTTCTAAACTATAAGGAAATAAGTAATAACCGCTTTTTTTTTTTGCTTCACGGTTTAGTTATTCCTCATACATTATAAATAAAAATGACCTGTTTAAATTTATTATCTTGATCAAATTTAGGTACTATACATACCGAAAAATGAATTAAAGTTTTCTAGTGGAAATTTCACAGAAAAATAAAATAAACATAATTGTATAATTAAAACTTCTGTATATTATAATCAAGAATGCGGTTTCGTGTGTCTATTGTTTTTTTTTTCATTTTTATAAGCCTCGTTAACTTGGCTATCTACTAGCTGGATGTTGGACGTTGGTATATTATACATTTATACACTTTTATACGTTTTAGTTGCTATCTTGCAGTTTAACATTAGTATACAAAACAGTTTTGATGGTTAAAAGTGAATATACCTATCTTACATGTATTTCAACCAATAAGGTAATAAGCATATTTCCAGTAGTTAGTCCAAATTAAATTTTGAAAATTAATTTGACTTCATTTGTTTTTATTATATGTTTTTTAGGAATAACAGTTTAAATTAAATGATTAATTAAAAAAAAAAAAATCATCTTATAACGAATTACAATATATAATAAATTAATTCGAACTATTTTTCACGTAAAATCTTAAATAAACATTTATGAGCTTAAATTTGTTTTCAAATACAGTTAAACTATTTAAAGTATGCTTATTTACTATGATTTTTCACTTTACATAGCCAAAAATGTTTTTGAGCAGACTGTCTATGACTGATGTGCATTTGCACATAAGAATATATCATAATAATTTAATAAATACTAAATTCCTTAGAATAATAGATCGTTTTGAACCCTATGAAAAATTATAATATAATATATAATTTTATATAAAATGTTTATACATTAATAATGAATATTATAATAATTATTAAAATAGGAGTATAAACAACATCCGTAGACACTGGTATGGCTGTTTTTCTTCACTGCATTCATCTATGTATAGTATATTCATCGATGTTTTTAATGGTAAACGTTTAATTTGGTTCTATGTAAATATAGGTACTTATTTTATTATTTTACTGTTATTTATTAATATGTACGAGTAAGTATTTGTTATTATACTTTAAATATGTTTATGTAAATAAATATAAACTGATCAAGACTGCAAAAACTTAAACAAATTGTATTAAAATCATTCTACATCATTCATTATATAATTACAGTTAAATAAAGATTATTAGTTTATTGATCAATGGATATAAAGGTATACTTGTTTAACTTTGAATGACGAGTATACTTTTTATGTTTTATATTCATTATACTGAAATTTTTTTTTTTTTTTTTGTAGTCTTGAACTCAATGATTGATATATCTAATGTTAGTTATAACCACCTACAAATTACTTAATAAATACATTTTTTTAAATTTTATTTAATGGAATTATAGGTATCTACATAGAAGCAACGTAAAAACAAGACAGACCATCTTACCACTTATAAAAACATGGTTACTATACATTCTATTCTACGTGTACAAACGAAGTACGTAAAAATTTTAAATAATTGTATGAGAATAATTTATACATAAATGTATTTTTTAATTATATAAAATGCACCGGGAATATGGAAACGAGGAAAATATGATTGGTCTGTATACATCGTAAAAACAATTGACAAGATGATGGAATGTCGGTCCATTTATCATAATATGGGATATGTAATATGTAAGTATCTGCGTATAAATACAAAATAATATTATACTTGTTTTAGTTTTCAAAATTTACGTCTAAGAAAAATTTCTAATTCTAATTACATTTTATGATTTTCATGAAATTGTATCTGCTTGTGCATAATTTATCGATAAAATTACATATGTACGAATATGTAAGACTGGGCATTAACGAGTTAAAAATTAAAATTAAGTTCATTTTATAAAGGTTACTTAACGCGTTTCTTTTTTAAAATTAATTTTTAACTTAATAAGTTACTTTTTGGAAAACTTAAAATTGTTAACTTTATACAAAACTATCCAAATTTTGTTAAATTTTGTCCAAAGAACATTTCAAATTTTCTGTAAGGGATTTTTTAAGCATAGAACATTTTACTAATTCCACTATTTAGATAAGTATATATTATTATATTACCCTTTATACTTTATATACAAATAGGATATATTATGAAAACTATAGTATTACTGTGGTACGTGGCTCTCATTATATTCGCATTATTATTATAATATTTAGATGTCATATAATATTGTTATTTTGGAAAATTTCCAATCATGATAAGCCAAAATTAAGATGGGTACACGAAGATATGAGGTAAATTTTAGTAAATTATTATTTTATTGGCTCATTGGACACAGACCAGTTTAGTTTTTGCGTCGAAACTGTCGATATTTTCGTATTGTTCTAAATTTTTAGTTAATTGTGCAATTTATCCAATATTTTAAATATATTTAAGTATATAATTATATAATACCTTCTGTCTGTTTAATAATAGATAATATTAGTGGTGAAAACAAAAATATAAGTATTGTAGCAACTAGCAGACGAGAGATATTTTATAATTTTTTTATTGCTAATTACAAATGTACTAGGTAAGTTACTATTTTTTTCAAAATTAAATTTTAGCTTATAAAGTTAATAATAAAATATATAAGTCAATTTGAAATTGAATTAACATAATATTTTTAAACTAACTTAACTTATTGAGTTAAAAAAATTCGTGAACTTGCTCAGCTTTGCGAATAAGTACATACAATAATATATTAATATAATCATAATATGAGTGGAATAATAGGTATATAACAAATTGTTATTAACAATAGATATTTTTTAATATTGTGTGATATGAATTTTACTAGTAAAGAAATATTCGTAAAATTGTAAGTCATTTATTTTTTTTAACCACTTTTTAGTTACTAATGTAATATGTATTATAAATAATAATCATTATTATAAAATGTTATCATCTCTATGAGAATCCCATCAAGATGTCCATCAATATAAATATAGAACTTTTTTCAATTGAGTTTTAGTTAAATTTAGAGTTGAAACACCTATTATACAATATATATTTAAAAAATTTAATTATATTAACCAATAGTTGAAAACAATTGAAAAATTAAAAACTAAATAATATGTAACATCATTGTTAAATTAATAAATTATATTATACAAAAATATTCACATTAAAAAAAAAACCTAAACGCATTTTTATAACTTTTAACTGAACACGCAAATATATGGACGGTGTCCGTGTGTAAAAAGGAATAAGTACAAAACAATACTTTCGGAAAACTAAAAAAACTGTCAAACATATGTAAAAGTTAAAATTGTTTATCAATATTTTTGCTAATAAACCTACAATTATTGTTGTTTTTTCACGTCATTCGTTGTGGATTATTAAATTCTACAATAATTTGCAATAACATTTTTTTTTTTTTTTAATTAACTTATTCCATTTTACCCGGACATCGTTCATATAATATTGTGTATTCGATTACGTGTACCCCATTTTATTTTTCATGTTAATTATTATTATAATATTTATATTATACTATGATTGAAATTATATTTATTCATAGTTATTTGGTAGATTGATGGCGTTCAAACATCCAATAATTAACTATAATATTAATTAGTTATTAAGTATATTATTAATAATTAAGTACCTTGGGTACCTTGGGAATTATTTGAGCATAACTGCCAATAAATATATAGAGAGCTCATAGATACCTACATAGGTATCTATATTATTTTAAATTTGTTTTAGGTAGTTGTTCTTTATTTTATTTACGAGCAAATTGCAATAAATTTTTATAATTATAAATATTACAAGTAAAATAACACTAGGTACCTATAATACTCGTAAATTGAAATTCCTACATAATAAGTTGTATACAAATAAATTCATTTTTCATACCTCTAACCACTTCGAAACTTTTCAATACATTCGTCTGTGCTTTTAGTTTGATTTTTTTTTGGTTGAACCCTCTGCGACTATTTTTAAAGTTCTTGTACTGAACATTTTAATTTATAATTAAATCATTAATAAAAAAATTTTGAAAATGAAAATGACAACAAAATAAAACTTTTGCAGAAACATGTGTACAGTGTTATTATCGCATGATAGTCATGAAACGAATATTTGGAGCGAAATTTATTATCAATATTTATTATTCAGCCCCAAGACAAAAACCGAATTTTATCAGTTCCACCAACTAGTAAATAAAATAAAATAACGGAGTCCCATATTATATTTCTATTAAGTAATTAAATAATAAACAATTAAAATTGAAATGTCAACAACGTTTTTTACACTCGGAAATAGTACGTTTTTCAAATAATTTATGTATTTAGAGTAGCTGTACTTTAACATGGGAAATGGAACGTTTTGCTTCAATCTGGAAATAGAACGTTCTGCATAAAATTTTGAAAATAGTATCTACGTTTTGCTTCAATTATTATTGGGCTTACACTAAATAACATGTAAAATAGTACGTTTTGATGCGATTTGGAAATAGTTCGTTTTGACATGATTTTGCCATTGGAAATAGTACGTTTTGGCAAAATCTGATCACGTCATTCGATCCCCCGCCGTTTTTAATATCAGAATTGATATACCTATAACTCAATTTTGATCATTTTGGCAATAGCACGTTTTGCAATGTTGCTCCACAATTCACAAGTTCTCAAGTGTATTTTAGTAAATAATACCTATATAGGTGAATAAAAAAAAAATTGGTTTTTTCGTATTTTACTAAAATATCTAAAATAATACCCACACACTAAATCTCTTTTCATATATTTTCCTAATAGATACGTCGTATTCTATATTTCTTCATCTATAATTGTTTTTAAAATAAGAAATATTAGTTATACTTATCTACATTATTGTTGAACACAACGAATATTGAACATTAGTAATGCTTTCTTCTACCAAAGTATAGAAATAACTTATAATTGTACTAATCAGGAAATCAAATAATTACACCATACGACAATTTCATTTTTATATTTAAATTAACTATAATTTCTCTGAAAGTAGTTATCATAGTTAAATGTTATTTTGCGGTAGATAAAAAGTGGTTTGGATACAATAATTGCATAAATAATGATACATACTGTACGAAAAAGTTTAAAAAATAACATTTAAAATGTATGAATTGCAGATTAAAATTTTTTTATATTATTACATATTTACATAATGATACACAAAATTAACCATATAGAATTATAGAATGTATTAAAATATCCATACGTTTTATATACATACACTATTATAATCTCTATGATACAGTTTCTGATGGCACCGCAAATATGCGTCTTTAGATATCCATGGATATTTTTAACGATATGTGGTAATTCTAAAATATAAATATATTTTCAGAGATTATAATATATATTTATATAATATGTGTACTGAATGTTAGTGAATATTACTAAATTTTTTGTATCCATTTATAAATTATCTTATGATTACTTTTTGCTAAAAATTGTGATTTTCAAATAGTAGATGCCTATACAAGTACTAAAAAATATACAATTAATTAAAAAATTATATCTTTAATTCATGAGTTACACGATTTATTTTTACAAAAATGGCAATGGTAGGTAGGTAAGTTTATTAGCTGATAGTCTAATAAGTATTAATATTATTTTGTCAAATTTAAAATATGAAATTTTTCAATTTATCTGGCCAAATATCATTTAAAATTAAAACGTATACAAAATAGATTCCTCTCTTATGCTACAATTTCTTTATTTCTTAACATTTTACTTCATTCTCGCCTTAGAAATCCTTTATACCGAATGCTTCGTTCAATAAATAAAGAACCCTCATATTTTTTGTCTTAACAATTTTTAGTCACAAATTAATTTTATGTGTAATGTATATTAATCGTATATAAGTTGTTTCTATCTAATTATAATATTGTAATAATTTATATTATGTATGTTTACTTACAAAATTGCCGATTGGTGTTAATAAAATTTATTTTGTACATCAGGTTATGGAAGAATGATTATGTTGCTGACGAATGGTGAGGAAATGACAATTCGTTATGGAGACAAATGTATCTACCGATTTCACCGATTTTTTTCTGTATGCAATGGAAATAATCAATAGTGTCATCAAATGGTTTAATGGTTAGTCGAAGTTTCTTTCAGTATATTAAATGTATAAATTTAGCAGTAGTTAGTTTGTTAGTATACAAGGAGTTCAAATTTAATTTAATTAAACTCTAAATATTTGTGTTACCATTACACATTCTCTATATACTCTCTACATTATCTTATGTATTAAAAACTATAATTATTTTAATAATTATATCGGGATAGGTTCAAAGTGCGAGTAAGTACGTGGAATGTAGGAACATTGACAGATAGGAGTATGGAGTTAGCAGACGTTTTGAAGAGGAGGAATGTGAATATTTGTTGTGTGCAAGAAACAAAGTGGAAAGGGGAGAGAGCAAGAGAAATTGGTGAGGGGTATAAAATCATATATTCAGGAAGGACTAGTACAAGGAATGGGG